>PVJC01011547.1:0-33241 GCA_004026665.1 Murina feae | reverse complement strand
TAGTTTTATAGTAGCTCCACTCCTAATTTTTTGAGGAACCTCCAAACTGTTTTCCATAGTGATTGTACCAGTTTACATTCCCACCAGTAGTGAATGAGGTTTCCTTTATCTGCACATTTTCTCCGACATTTGATAATCCTATCATTGTTAATAGTCATTGTAACAAGATTGAGGGGTATCTCATTTAAGTTTCTATTTGCATTTCCCTAATAAGCATATTTTCCTATATCTGTTGGCCATTTGTCTGCTTGGGTCACATGTCAGATCCTCTGTCTATTTTTTAATTGGATTTTTTCTTTGTTTTTGTTGTTGAGTTATATGAGTTCTTTATATGTTGTGGATATTAATATCTTATCAGAGGTGTTTTCTGCACTCAATGTTCGTTGCAACATTATTCACAATGGCCAAAACATGGAAACAACGGAAGTGTCCTTTGATATGCTATCTAATAAAAGAGTAATATGCAAACTGACCATCACAAGTTGGCTGCCCCCATGTGGTCAAATATGGCCACCAGAAGATGGCCAGCAAGGCAGGGAAGTTGGGAGGGAAACAGGGCTGCAGGGTAGGGCAAGTGCGGGGAGACCAGGCCTGAAGGGGAAGACAGTTGAGGGAGACCAGGCTGGCAGAGGGGGACAGTTGGGGGGGACCAGACTGGCAGAGGAGGACAGTTGGGGAGGACTCAGGCCTGCAAGAGAGGGCAGTTGGGAGGGACCCAGGCCTGCATGGGAGGGCAGTTGAGGGGGACCAGGCTGGAAGAGGAGAACAGTAAGGGGGGAACCAAACCTGCAGGGGAGGGCAGTTGCAGGGGACCAGGCTGGCAGAGGAGGTCAGTTGGGGAGGATCCAGCCCTGCAGGGGAAGACAGTTGGGGGGGACCAGGATGGCAGAGGAAGGCAATTAGGGGGAACCCAGGCCTGTAGGGTAGGACAGTTGGGGGGGACCATCCTGGCAGGGGAGGACAGTTAGGGGCAATCAGGCTGGCACAGGAGCAGTTAGGTGTTGATTAGGCTGGCAGGGGAGTGGTTAGGGGCCATCGGTAAGCGAGAGGTCAGAAGCCAGCTGTCCTGGATTGTGAAAGGGATGTCTGACTGCCCATTTAGGATCAGGCCTAAATGGGCAGTTGGATATCCCTCAAGGGGTCCCAGATTGGAAAGGGTGCAGGTTGGGTTGAGGGACACCACCTCCACCCACCACTCCTACTCCATGCACGAATTTTGTGCACTCGGCCTCTAGTATGATTGTATAAAGAAGATGTAGTACATATATATGATTAAATACTGCTCATAAAAAAGATTGCAATTTGTGACAAAATAGACCGATTGTGAGAGCATCATATTAGTAAAATATGTCAAATGGAAAAGGTCAAGAACCATATGATTTCACTCATGGGAGATATAAAACTGAAAGCAACAAATGAACAAACAAGACAAGTGAACAGAAATTCATAGACACAGACAATAGTGCAGTGGCTATCAGAGAGGAAGAGAGTAGAGAGTCAAGAAGGTTAAAGGGACTCAAATATATGGTGACAGAAGGAGATTTGACTTTCAGTGATAAGCACACAATGCAATGTACAGGTGATGCATCATAGAATTGTACACTTGAAATCTATATAATTTCATTAATCAACTAGGGACCCGGTGCACAAAAATTTGTGCACTAGGGGGAGTGGGGTTAGCACAACCTGTGCCCTCTTGGAGTCTGGGACCTCTTGGGAGGATACTCACCTTCTGGCTTAGGCTTGATCCTGTCCGTGATCCCAGGACGAGGGGGAGAAGCCTTCTGTCCGTGATCCCAGGATGAGGGGGAGAAGCCATCTGTCCCTGATCAAAGGCGTGGGGGAGAAGCCACCTGTGATCACCAATAGGTGGCTTCTCTGCAGGCGGCCTGAAATCACGGACAGGTGGCTTCTTCAATTCCTGACAAAAGCTAGCCTCAGGCACTGGAGCCGGTCTTCTCTGTCTCCCCTGCCTTCTGAGTCTCCAACAGGCCTGGAGCGGCCAGAGCCGGGATGCTTGTGTGGTAGCTGTGGCTGCAATGCAAGTATCCAGGCTCTGGCCTCCACCATCTTTGTTGAGTTAATTTGCATATTTTCTCCTGATTGGTTGGTGGGCGTGGCTTGTGGGCATGGCTTGTGGGTGTAATGGAGTGAGGGTTAATTTGTATATTACTCTTTTATTAGATTAGATATCACTTTAAGAAATTTAATAAAAAATAAAAAATAAATGTTAAATTCTAAACACATATTCTAGATTTAAGGTCTAGTGTCCTGAATGTTTCTAGTTCCAAACTGTTATGTAGTTTTTTAATAACTTCATACACATGTTCATTTTTCTCATTTTTTCCTAATTACTTCATTTCCCTAGTCTTTAGTCAGAATTCCTCTTTTTTTTAAGGTTCAGTATCATTTAGTTTCTATTTTAATCTCACCATCTTCATGATATACAAATCTCACCATATTCTTGATATACAAAGTCACTTTGTATATTCTCATCTTTGCTATTTCATATAAACTAGTTACTCTCTCAGACACACACAAATGTAAATTACAATAGGCATAGAAAAATGTAGCATCATAATCTAAGCCATTTTTTCTCAAGTTTAAATCACTTTTATATTGTTAGTAAAATTTAAATATAACTACTTAAAATAACGATATCTATTAAACAGTAAATGACAGATGGGAACATCCTTTCCTTTTGTCCTTATATATTTTGTACTTATTTGTTTCATTTGATTGATGTGTGTATAACTCAGACCAGAAGACAAAATCTATGATTCATCTCCAGTCTGAAGCCTCATTTAAATGACACTTTATTTACATTAGCATTCCTAATTACTTAATGACCAATCAGATATGGTTCATTGCTGGTAAGTGTAGAAACATGTTATCTGAAGGATGTAGTTTAATTAGTATACTCTTAAGAACATGCCCCTCGAGAACACTGGATGTCATCATTATTTTATGTATTTAACTGTGAAATTCATATTTACTAATCAGGGTAGAGAAGTGATCTTTAGTTCTCAAATATTGTTTATAAAGCACAGTTAGATTTTTAAAAGGAGCCTGAAAAATCTTAACAAAAGCATATTACTTTTTAAAAATAGCCATCATTCCAATAATATAGTTATTACTAGGGGACTGGTGCACAAAAATTTGTACACTTGGGGGGGGGGTCCCTTAGCCCGGCCTCTGCCCTCTCGCAGTCTGGGACCCCTCAGGGGATGTCCACCTGCTGGCATGCCTGGCCAGCTTGGGTGAGAGGCTGATGGCTGTTTGCAGGCTGGCCAAGCTCCCTAGTGGGAACCCTCACCTCATGGGGGTGTGGTCAGCCTGGGTGAGGGGCTAAGGGCCATTTTCAGGCTGGCCACAGCCTCTTCAAGGGTTTGGGTCCCTGCTGGTTTGCCTGGCCAGCCTGGGTGAGGAAGTGAGGGCCGTTTTCAGGCTGCCCACAGCTCCCGTTGACCCAACATCCCAGCTAGGCTGGCTGGAATCAGGTTTCTGGGGTTTATTTATCTTCTATAATTAAAACTTTGTTACTTTGAGTGGAGGCCTAGGCAGGGAATGAAGCCTCCTGTTTGCTTCAGTTCTGTGGCTTCTATAATTGAAACTATGTTGCCTTGAGCAGAGACAGGCCCAGCTGCCCTAGGCAGACAGTTTACTCCTGGTGCAACAGAAGCCTTCTGTCTGCTCTAGCTCCCTGATTGTCCCTCTGTCTTGGCTGGGTTAATTTGCATACAGCTGGTCTGATTGGCTGGGGGCATGGCTTGGCTGGTGGGCGTGGCTTAGGTGTCTCAGAGTGAGGGTTAATTTACATATTACTCTTTTATTAGAATAGATACCTAAATAGTAATACCATATTCATAAAACAGGAAAGAGGGAATAAGCTTATTGTAAGTCTGTCTTTAATAATTCAGGCATAGGAAGTTCACGTTATTCTAGAACACTGAAATTATTTGGTATTTTTATAATTGACTAAAGATTTTGAAAATGACCTCCTTTAAAGGGTAACTGGTGATTTTTATTTTTCATCCTAATGCTTATTCATTAAATGACCAAAATTGGATATATTTTACAGCCAGAAAACACAATATATAAAACTTGAACTTAGCCTTGGTGGGACAGAGATCAACTATTCTCCTTTCAAACAGCATATTTTCCTGATAACGACCTATGGATTGTCATTTGTAATTAACTTCTGAGAAGAACCCTATTTCTTAATAGGGGTTGTCACTTGTTATATATGCATATACATACATATTCAAGAAAAGTAGTTTGCAAGGATTTAGAACAATAAAGACTATACTGAGCATACCCTTTGGGTAGAACTTCCTAGAATGTCTTCATGAGCTCCCTGAAGATTCCTGGTCCATGATTCTCACTAGAGTATGAATCACACAGAACCTTGGGCTGCTTTACTTGCTTTATTTCAGGAATGGGTCAATAGTTCAGCAACTGATTCTAGCATTCTGATGCTTTTGTTCTCTGGGAGATGTTGTCCTCCTCAGCCTCTTTACACACTCTTTCAGATGGACACGGGCAGCATCTTTACAGCTGCCTTCCACCTGTGGTACTGACAACAGTAATAATAATAGGAACTTGATATTGTCAATATTATTGAGTCAAGCACAATATTAGACATATTTTTTTAGTCTTCCTATATATTAGACATCTTTATAATCATTTTACTTATTTAATTTGTTTATTCTTCAGAGCCATCTACTGCATTAATCATTATTATTATTATTCCCATTTTAGATAGGATGAACTTGAAATACTGAAATATTTAATACCTGTCTGAAGGGCATATACAAATAGTAGGGGCCTGGTGCACAAAAATCTGTGCACTCGGACGGGTCCCTCAGCCCGGCCTGTGCACTCTCACAGTCTGGGACCCCTCTGGGGGGGGTCCCTTCAGGGTTTGGTTCCCTATTGGGGTGCCTGGCCAGCCTGGGTGAGGGGCTGAAGGCCATTTATAGACTGAGAGCTGTTCATAGGCTAGCCACAGTTACCATTGATCCAAGGTCCCAGTGAGGCTGCTGGCTGGAAGCAGGTTTCTGGGGTTTATTTATCTTCTATAATTGAAACTTTGTTGCCTTGAATGGAGGCCACAGCTGGCCGAGGCAGGCAGTTTTCTCCATCACTGGCCTCCTGTTTGCTCTAGTTCCATGGCTGCTGGCTGCCATCTTGGCTGGGTTAATTTGCATATTGTCACTCTGATTGGCTGGTGGGCATAGCTTAGGTATAACAGAGTTAGGGTTAATTTGCATATTACTCTTTTATTAGATTAGATTAACAAGAGGCAATTCAATTTCATAAATACCTTTAGAAGTTAAAAATAAAACAAATATTTGTAACTGATGTTTTAAGGCTGCTACTGATTTGTATGGTTACAAGTTATCTTCAAATTTTACAGTATCAGAAACATATAACAATACTTTTAGGAGAAATTATTGAAATACTTGTGGAAACTTCTTGCAGTACTTCTTCTACAAGTAAATAATGAGTTCATTTTTAGTCTTTTCCTTATAATGCAATGATTGAGGTTTATTAGTGGTCGAGTGGCCCTTGTCCTTCCAACAACCATCTCCTGAGCAGATATGGAAGAGGGTCCTGGTCTCAGCTTGGATGTCACAGAGCCAGGGATCTTAGAGCCACTGTGACTATAAGGTTTAATGTTGTATTTGTTGTCCTGCTGAATATTCCCTACTCCCTCTCTTTCCCCTCAATATGAAGTTGCTTCCAGACATACAGATTGGAAGACTTATTTATATAGATTTTGGAAAATATTTTCTACATTAAAATCTCAATTTTTTTTTTCTGCTGAGGAGCAAAGGTTACTAAAGTAGGCTTCATTTTTAAAGTTGACTTTAATACATAAACAGTTCTCTAAACACAGACCACCACCAGGATTCATGTAATGATTAAAGTGACCTCAATCCTTAGAGTCAGACAAACTTGGACTCAATTTCTAGCCACACTAATTACTCTATGCAAGATTTGGGAAAATGTTTAATCCTACCTTAACCTACAAAGGTGGAATCTTTAAGATCCTCATTTTATGTATGAAGACATTAAGGCTGAAATAAGTAACCTGCTCCAAGTCACACAGAACAATGGAGATGAAATACAGACTCAGGTACCTGAGTGCAAAGCACACACTCTGAACTACTATGACAAGGCATTTGAGGTCACCAGACTCCCAGCGCGCTCTCCTTTCCACGACCACAGATCGCAAAACACAGAGCAGCTGCCTCGTAGGGCCCAGCAAGAAACACAGAGCTGCATCTGTTGGATCTGAGCATGGACATGTATGTGTCATTCAAGATTCATAATTGTGTGCAACAGAGACCGTTGGAAGTAATTAAGCTGAACTGTATTCCCCTGGAAGGATATAGAAGAAAATACTTGTTAAAGACCTACCAACAAAAGACATGAGGCACAGGCAAAGCCTCAGTCAAGGTCACAGGGCAGGAATACTTGCTGTCAGATATTGCCATTGGTAATACCTCCTTTGTCACAGCAAAATGTCCAACCTTCTGGGTGCTGCACAATACATAAATGCTAAACCCAAGGTTAAAAGTTCTAAGAAGGAATATATAAATGGCCAACAATGAGACAATTGATTGCACTTTTACCTTCCAAGGTATGAGAAGAGAAGGTTTCTGTCCCTGACTTCTGCCATGGATTATTATTCCAATAAAAACTTTGGTTGCACATATAAGTGAAACCATACAGTATCTTTATCTGCCTGATTTATTTCACTTATAAGTGGAATCTAAACATTTTTTTAAAATCACAAATGAACCCAGCCAGTGTAGCTCAGTGGTTGACTGTTGACTTATGAACCAGGAGGTCATGGTTCAACTCCACGTCAGGGCACATGCCCAGGTTGTAGGCTCGATCCCCAGTGTAGAGTGCGCAGGAAATAACCCATCAATGATTCTCTCTCATTGTTTTCTATCTCTCTCTCCCTCTTCTTTCCTTTCTGAAATTAATAAAAAAATATATTTTAAAGAGAATAAACAAAGCAAAATAGAAACAAACTCATAAAACCAGATTTCAGACAGATGGTTGCCAGAGGGAAGATTGGTGAGGGATGGATAAAAAAGGAGAATGTAAATATAGTCAACAATACTGTGATACGTTTGCATGGTGACAGACAATGATTAGAATTAATATGGTGATCACATTGTAAGGTATATAAATGTCAAATAACTGTATTACATCTGAAACTAATATAATTTTGTATACTAACTATATTTAAATTTATGTAAAATGTGGTTGAATGTTGGGAAAAGAAAACAAATTTCCAGCAGAAATACATAAATAAATATCTATTTAGGAGTATCCAATAAAGTGCTTTTTAAAAAATACGTTTTTATCAATTTCAGAGAGAAGAAGAGTGAGGGAGAAAGAGATAGCGATAGCAGTGATGAGAGAGAATCAATTGATTGGCTGCTCTGCCCCCTATTGGGGATTGAGCCCACAACCTGGGCATGTGCCCTGACTAGGAATTGAATCATAACCTCCTGGTTCACAGGTCTATACTCAACCACTGAGCTACACCAGCAAGGCAAAAGTGCCTTTTGTCATTAGCTCATACACTGGGAGGGTTGATTCCAGATCAGCAAAAGAGCATCAAAATAATTTGAATGAAATATACTAACAACATATGCTTATAAAAATTTAAAATTTGAGACAATTAATAATTATAATAAAACATAACTAAGATGGAAATGTTAAAGCATTTATTCAAAATGTATCTGAAATGACATTATATTTGCAGATTTAGATTATATGTGTGTAAGTAGGTCACTCCAGTTAAAGTGATAACTTAAACTTTTTTGAAGCTTTGGATGGAAGAAGAGAGACAGAAATGTACTGTGCTGATCCCAGACTATTCCAGTCTTTTTGATGCCTCACATGGGGTCTTAGAAATGAATAACCAAGGTAATAGAGAGTATTCTGATGTTGAATAATTGTTTGATTTTCTTTTGAGGGACACAGGAGCAGAGCATATCTCTGTAGGTGAGGCAGGGATTTCCTTGAAGCAAATCAAATGTGCTATGCCTGTCATTCTGAGAGACCTATGCTGTGGGGAAAGGCTCTGACTTTAAGGAGGGTAAATCTTTTGTCTCTTGGGATTGGGGAAGTTGGCTCAGAAACACTAGTATAGAGTCACCTGTGGTTATTTTCTTAACAGCTTTATTGAGGTATACTTAACACAACGAATAGCACCTATTTTACGTATACAGTTTGGTGAATTTTGATATATGTATATACCCATGAAAGCATCACCACAGTTAAGATAAGGAACGTATCTTTCATCTCCACAAGTTTCCATGCAGTCTTTGCAATGTATCTCACTCCCCAGTCACTCACCTGATCCTAGGCAACAACTGACATGCTTTCTGTCCAATTCATGACATTCATTAGTTTTAAACAAATGAAATTATACAATATGCATTTGTCTTTTTCTGGCTTCTTTCACTAAGCATGCATTTTAAGACTCATCCATCTTCCTGTGTATACAAATAAAACATATTTAATTTATACTTATTGCTGAGAAGTATTCCATTTTATTGATATACCATGATTGATCCTTTATTTATTTATGGACATTTTGATTTTTATAAAGAAAGGTGCTATGAACATTTGAGTACAATATTTTGTGTGAGCCTTTGCTTTAATCAAGGAGCTGAGGCACCATGTAAACACATTACTGTTAATGAACATCCTCTTGTTCAGATTTCACTAGTTTTCCCTCAATATCCCTTTGTTTCTTTGTTTCCAGAACACCACTGTGACCTGGGGAGGCTGTCACCTTAGCTTCCTCGGGTCTGTGGTCACCTCCCAGAGTACCAGTCATATTTTTTGTAAAATACCCCTCAATTTGGGTTTGTCTGATGTTTTTCTTGTGGTCTAGCAAGGTATGGATTAGAGGGAGGAAATCACAGAGGTGAACTGTCATTCTCAGCACGTCATATCAAGAATGCATGCCATCAGCATGACCTCCCACCGATGTTACTAACCTTGGCTGGCTGAGGGGGTGGTCGCCAGGTCTCTCCACTGGACAGTTGCTGTCCCTGGCTTCCCCACTCTACTGTTTGGAAGCAAGACACTAACAGCAACACACACTTAAAGGGTTGGGAGTTAAGCTCCACCTCCTGAGAGGGAGTACCTGTAAACTCATTTGCACAAAAGATTAGTCTCTTCTTCGTTATTTATTTAATCACTTATTTATATCAATATGGACTTAGGTGTTTATTTTCTATTTTAGGTTGTAATCCAATTCTATGTCATTTACTTTGCTGCTCAAATTGTTATACCCTTGGCTATTGAAAGATTAATTTCCGTGTTGCTTTTGAAATGCCCTCATCTTTTTTGTTTTGTTTATTTGCTTGCCTGTTTGTTTAAGATACTGGAACTACAGGATGTTCCAGAATCATGGTGTCCTACCAGCTTCAGCTCTTAAATGCACTATTTCTGCATGTGGTTTGATTGCATTTATTGGGGAAATATAGTACAAGCCAAGATCTGAGTGTGTATTTGCTACAGGAATGTTATTGCTTCTCGTCACTCTCAGTATAAGGAACAAGGAAATATATCTATGCTAATTTATGTAATCTCATCATCATTTTTTAAAATTTAATTCTCACCTGAAGATATGTTTTCATTGAATTTTAGAGAGAGAAGAAGGGAGAGAAAGCCAAAGAGAGGAACATCTATTAGTTGCCTCCCAAATGTGGGATACATTCCACAACCCTTTGGTGCACAGAACAAAGCTCCAACCAGCTGAGCCACCGATCAGGGCTACTCACATAGCCATTTTAATCAATCTATCCATATCTATACTAAGCTAAATATAAGTCACTACAGTCTCTGACTCTAAAACAATGACGCATGTTTCATTGCAGTGTTCACTTGCTTATGTGTAACCTCTCACTATTGAAACTGAGAATCCTGGTTGCCACCATTTGGCACCCATTTATCTGGTTGACCAGTCTCAGTACCAGGCACATTAGGGTCAGAAGTGTTAACCTGCATCTTTATAAGAAACAACTGTAGTAACCAGGGTAGAGGGCTATGTACAGTTACATAAGGTTTCCTCTCACCCCCTTACGTGATAAGATGTCATACATTTGTAATACATTTAAATTATTTTGTCACAGTCTGCGTTACATCTTGAACTCCCCTTAACTTCTGCTTCTAAAAACAATAGTTCTTTTAAAGTTTTGCTCTTTGTGCAGTAACATTCCAGGGTTTTGACAAAAGCACAGCATCGATACCCTACAGCATCACACTGTACCATACAGATTATATTTACTACTTCCCAAATCTTCTACGCTTCCCCAAGTCACACACTCCCTGAAGCACACTCCCTACACATCTGAAAGACAATAATCTATCTTTTTCTGTCTCCAGAGTTTTGCTGCTTCTAGAATATTATATGAATGGAATCATATAGCAGGTTGCCTTTTAAATATTGCTTCTAAACACTTTTAAGAGCAATCTATGTTGCTACATAAATCAATAACTAATTTTTCTTTCATTGTTGGACTAGAGGCCCAATGCATGAAATTCATGCAAGAGTAGGCTTTCCTTCTTCTGGCTGCTGGCACTGGCTTCCCTCTGGGGAGTGGTTAGGGGGTGATCAGGCTGGCAGGCAGGCAAGCAGTTGGGAGCCAGCAGTCCTGGATTGTGAGAGGGATGTCCGACTGCCCATTTAGGAGCAATCCCAGTAGGGTCCCAGATTGGAGAGAGTGCAGGCTTGACTAAGGTACAAACACACACACACACACACACATACACACACACACACACACCTGTGCACAAATTTCATGCACCGATCCTCTAGTTATAAATAAAACTGCTATGAATGTCCATGTGCAAATTATATATTTTATAGACATAAGTTTTCTTCTTAAATTTTATTTTAAAATTATAATTGACATTCAATATTATTTTATATTAGTTTGAGGTGTATAGCAGAGTGGTTAGACATGTATATAATTTATAAAATGGTCCCCCTGGTAGTTTAAGTAACCATCATAAATAGCTATTACAATATTTTTTAGCATATTTCCTATGTTGCATTGCAACTCAAAATATCCTATATAATAAAAGTCTAATATGCTAAGTGTCTGGTCAACCATTCAACTAATCAAAACATAATATGCTAATGATATGCTAAGGCTGCTCAACTGCTCACTATGGGCACTGACCACCGGGGGCAGACGCTCTGACTGGTAGGTTAGCTTGCTGCTGGGATCCAGCTGATCGGGACTGAGTGAGACAGGCCAGACATGCCACAGAGCTCTCCTGCGGTCCCTCCCCAGCTGGCCAACCTCCCACATCCTTTCTTGGCCCCAGTCATGCACTGGTAGGGTTCCTTGACCTGGCCTGAACCCTCTCAAAACCTGGAACCCCTCAGAGGATTTCAGAGAACCAGTTTTGGCCCAATCCTGTAGGCCAGGCCGAGGAAACCACTGGTGCACAAATTTGTGCACTGATACTCTAGTGTGTTACAGAGTTTGTTCACTCCTTCATCCTAGCAACTAGAATGGGATCTGGTAAATAGAAGGTGCTCATTAAATATTTTTGAATGTAAGAAATAGTCATGGGGACCTAAAGTTCAGCATGTGGACACACATTTTCAAGTGAGTGGAGAAGTACCTAGGAGTCTGACTGCGTGATTTATGGTAAGACTATGATTAGTCTGCAGGAAATTGCCAAACAGTCTTCCGAAGTGTCTACACCACTTTGCATTTCCACCAGCAATGAGAGCACACATCCTCCTCAGCAGTGGTGTTACCACTGGTGAACCTTTGACTTGTGAATGTTTGCCATTCTGACAGTAGCATCTTATTATTTTAATTGTTGACTAATCTTGTAGTTTTGGCACATCCACCGAGCATTCAGTGCCGCAACAGTATGGCTTTAACTTGCAGTTCCCTAAAGACTAATGACGTTGAGTATGCCTTCATGTGCGTTTATGCCACCCACATATCTTCTTTAAGGCTGTGGCAAAACTTGTGTCTACTTTAAAAAATTAAACTCTTTATTTTGAGGGAATTATAGATTCACATGTAAGTATAAGAAAAATACAGAAAAATTCTATGTACCTTTGACCCTTCCTCCCAATAGTAACATCTCACAATCAATAGTGACATCTCACAACCATGACAGGGCAATGAAAGAAGACACAGAACCGTCGCTGCCGGATCTCTGTCAGGGCCCTTTCCCAGCCGCACCCAGACTCCTCTCGCTGCTCTTTGACAGCTATGTCTTCTGTTTCCAAAACTTCATTTCAAAAACATAAAAGGATGCACACGTATGTAGCTTTTGGTAATTTTTTTTTTCATTCAGCATAATTCCCTGGAGATTCAACTTGGTTGTTCAGTATATTGTACATTTTTCTTTATTGATTAGAATCTAATGGTGAAGATAGCCTGAGCTGGGTTGGCTCATGGATAGAACATTGGTCTATGGACTGAAAGGTCCTGGGTTTGATTCTGGTTAAGGGCACATGCCCAGGTTGAAGGCTTGATACCCAAGGGGGTCATGCAGGAGGCAGCCCATCAATGATTCTCACTCATCATTGATTTTTCTATCTCTCTCTCCCTCTCCCTTCCTCTTTGATTTCAATAAAAATATATTTAAAAAATAAAGGTGAAGATATACTAAAGTTTTTGTGTTTTCTGAAGAATATCACAGTTGTTTCCAGCTTAGGGCTATTGTGAATACACTGATAAAAACAGTTACATAGGTTTTTGAGTAAACATAAGTTTTCATTTCTCTAGAATAAATGCTCAGGAGACACATTTCTGGGATTTACATATCCGGCAAGTTTCAGCTGTTTCTTTAAGCACTTTTTCAGCTCCCCCTTCTTTCTCCACTCTTTCTGGAGGCTGATGACACTGAGGTAAACATTCTGCTGTAGATCCGAAAGTCCCTGAGGCCGTGTTCCTTGTTTTCTGCTCTACTTTCTCTCTGCTGTCTGGACTGGGCAATTTCTAGGATTTGTTCTTGTTTACTTATTCCTGTCCTGTCCCTTCTATTATGTTATTGAGACCAACCACTAAGATTATAACGTTAATTGTATTTTTCGGTTTTAAATACATTTGGTTCTTCTATATAGCTTCTGTTTCTTTGTTGAAACTTTCGATTTCTTAGCTAATATGTTCCATTTATTGATAGCATGTTTGAGCTTGTTTTATGAATCATTTTTTATCACTGGCAGAAAAAATTCTAATATTTCTATCATCTCATGTTACCATTTATTATTGCCTTTTTAAATTCAGTTTGAGCAGAAAATATTTTCCCCTTGTTTTTTTGTTTGTTTTGTTTCTCTAAAAAATAATTTTCAATTGAAACTTGGAAATTTTCACACTTTTAGATACTGGATTTTATTGAAACCTCTTGTTTAACTACCTCATTACTTTCAGGTAAAGGTAGAATAGGTTTGAGATTATATATATATATATATATATATATATATATATATATATATATATATGATTTCAGAGAAGGAGAGAGAGATAGAAACATCAACGATGAGAATCATTGATCAGCTGCCTCCTGCACACCCTTTACTGAGGATGAGTCCACAACCTGGGCATGTGCCCTAAACCCGAATGGAACTCAGGACTCTTCAGTCCGTAGGACGGCATTCTGTCCACTGAGCCAAACTGGCTAGGGCCAGGTTTAGTTTTTCATTCAGCCTCCATTGACACCCAAAGTAGGGTTCCTTAGTAGTGCAGAATGGGAGTGGGGCTCCCAGCTCTGCATGCGATCTCCATCAACAGACACCATGGAGGATCCTTACAGTTGGCAGCAACGACAGGAGTGTGGCTCTCTGCTTGGTTCTCTCTGACACCATCCAGATATGGGAGTTAAAATCTCATAAAAGTGAGAAGAAGCCTTGGCTTTTTTCTCAGCTTTAATAGGTGTGTGTATGTTGGGACCATGGTTTTTTTGTTTTGTTTTGGTGTTTGGCTGACATAGAGACATAACTGTCTTTAGTCTTTCCGTCTTGTTAGGCATTATGCTTTGTGTCCTTTGCTGAGGGAGACCAAGGTTTTCTGAAGCTTTTTTGTAACCACCCATTAGTGCTTCTGGGTAGCTGGATTCATCAATTCAAGTTAGGTGCATAAGAGGTACAAAGGCAGCCCAGAAACTCAACTGTTCTGTTTCTCTGGTCCCAACATCTCTAGGCAATAAGCCTTCCTCTCTCCATCTTTCAAAGTCTTCTTAGCATTAGTTTAGAAATAGAGGAGCATAGGTCTACTCCTCGTTTCAAGAAATGGATTTTTATACCCACTTTCTATTGTTGTTGTTTGTTGTTTTAGACTAAATTGTGTCCCATCCAAATTACTATATTGATGTCCTAACCATCAATGTAAGTACTTGGAGGTGGGATCTTAAAGAGGTAATTTGGTATATCTAGAAAAATAGATATTTTCTATTATATTTTTGAAGAGACATAATAGAGCAAAAGTAGGGTTACAGCTGTGAGTACATGAAACACACTTTATTCTTGCATTATTATTTATTACTGTATTATTTTCCATACAAACAACGATAAACCTACATTTGCTCTACCCTGTGTATTCACTGATTTTAAAATTCTAGGTGTTTGTGGGAACCATACCAAAGGCACCTGGTAGTCAAGAGAAATTAAAGCACCCAGGTCTGTTGTTAATACACCGGACTGTCCAAGGCCACTCTGCACCGAGGCTAAGATGCCATAAGCAGGTGCAAGGACACACAGTACGTGTGCCCCTCTTCAGCCAAATGATTGATGTCACTGTTGACAACTAGCCTTCTTTGCCTCTAGAGTAGCATGAACATTACTGACCAGCCACAGTAAAGAAGAAGCAGACACAGGAGGCTCAGAGGGTGTAGCTCCTATGTGTGCAGGAGAGGCTAGAGTGCTCAGACGAGCTGAGAGCTGGTACTGCTGCAATGGAAGGCTGAGAGCTCACAGAGAGCTCAGACACAGCTTCCATGTTAACCAGCTAGAGTATGCTGGAGAGGCAGAGCTGGGAGAGAAGCCCCAAGGTAGTTACTATGTGAGGCTACAAAGACCAGCCAGTGTGCTGGGCAGGGGAGACAGGAGAGCTGCTGAGCCAGAGAACTTAGGTACGCTGTGATGTGAGGCGGTGCGTCTAGGGGGCAGCGTGGATAAAGCTGTGATTTTGTGGGAAAGATGTATCTGTTCACCAGCAGGTGTGTGGCTGCCTGCCTGTATGGACTTCGCTGTGAAGGACTGTTTTGCCTGTATAGGACTGTTGTGCCACTGGTTTCTGCAATAAAGACTCATCCTTATACACCCACAACTTTTCACAGCTCCTCTGTCTAAGACCCGGGGTCCAGGAGGTCCAGCCCCGGGCAGCGGGGTTCAGACTGGACACCTGTACCTAGTGAGCAGAGGACTAAGTTCCCAGCCTGTAACTAGTGAGCACAGTTGTTCCGAGTTGCTCTGAGTCCATATATTCTTCTCAATGCTTTCTGACTTCACAGGGCTGGATCTTCCTCAGGCCCTGCTCACTGCACTAACTGCTGGGAACTTAGTCCTCTGGTCACTAGTTACAGGTGTGGAGTCTGAGCCCCGCTGCCCGGGGCTGGACCTCCTGGCACCGGATCTTAGATGGAGGAGCTGTGAAAAGTTGTGGGTGTATAAGGATGAGTCTTTATTGCAGAAGCCAGTGGCACAACAGTCCTATACAGGCAAAACAGTCCTTCACAGTGAAGTCCATACAGGCAGGCAGCCACACACCGGCTGGTGTACAGACACACCTTTCCCAGGAAATCACAGCTATTACCCACGCTGCCCCCTAGACGCACCGCCTCACATCACAGTGTACCTAAGTTCTGGTTTGAATTGTATCTAATGGAGAGTCAGTTCCCATTTTTACATTTTTTTTCTGGTTCCTTCTAGGATTTGTCTTTATTATTAGTTTTAAATAATTTGAGTACAATATGTCATATTATATCTCCTTACATTTTCTTTGTTGTTGAGGTTTACTAAAATTCTTCAACCTATGAGTTTATATTTTTAAATAAATAGTTAATACTTTGGGGCATTGTTATTTAAAATATCTTTCTGGTCTTCTCTTTCTCTTTTCTGCTTTAGGGCTAAAATAAATTTTACTTTAGGCATTTTTAAACTGTTTGGTAGTTAACTGAAAAAGTTCCAGTACTATTTACTTTCTGTGCTTTCCTTTCTTTTCATCAAATTTATTGGGGTGACATTGGTTAGTAGGGTCATCAAGGTTTCAAGTGTACATTTGACATATTGTTTGCCTACCCCCTAAAGTAAAATCATCTTCCATCACCATACATTTGCCCCCCTTTACCTTTTAATACTCCCCCACCCCCTTCCCTCTGGTAACCACCATGCTGTTGTCTGTCTAAGTTTGTGAATTTCAGTTTTATAGCCCACATATTCCTGAAATCATATGGTTCTTAGCTTTTTCTGTCTGACTTATTTCACTTAGCATAATATTCTCAAGGTCCATCCATGGTGTTGCAAATTGCAATATTTCATCTTTTCTCATGGCTGAGTAGTATTCTATATATATGTGCTACATCTTTTTTTTCAGAAACATTAAAACAATGGAATTTTATTTTGATGAAAAGCTCAAGTTTACAATTATTTAGTAAATGAAGAGCAAACACTTCCTTTTCCTATTCCATAACTCTTATAAAAAACCCATTAGTAAATAAATATCTGTGAACAGATTAAGGCTAAAGCAGACTGGACAATAAACAACCCCTGATGTCCACACTCCCTGCTTGTGACTCACTCTAAAAGGGTGAAACCAGCACTGAAGATAACTGAACTCTTAAAATATGGGCATTGAGTCTCATTCTAATCATTTAAATAAGCCCAAAGACAAAGACTTATTTTTTTCCATTCAGGGTCAGTAAACTATACACATTTTTCTGAAGAAATACCTTGATAGAAGCAGCGTCTATTATCTGTCAGTCAGCTGAGCAGTGCTCCCACTGTGGGAGTGCACTGACCACCAGTGCATTGAGTACCTTCCCCTTGGTGGTCAGTGTGACACAGTGACCGGTCGGCCCATCAACTGGTCATTTGGTCACTTAGGCTTTTATAAATATTGATTATAAAACAATACACATCCACAATTGATGTAGAAGAAATTAAGTGTCAATTGATGAAATTAAAAACAGATTTATTTAGTCTATAAATTACGATGCAGTAAATAGCAGGTATTGTAGAGAAGTATTGGTGTAAAATATAATCATGTGAGTATTGACATAAGTTACCTGGATTTGCTGTATAATTTCCTTTGATGTGCTAAAAACAGTTAAGGATAGAAAATATAAAGAAATCAAAATTAAATTTATTAATTAAAATTATTAAATAAAATAAATCAATATTAGAAAGATCTCCAAAGCTTTGGGTTACCTTTGAAGAAGGTTCCTTTTAGTGTAACCTGATTTTTCAGGAGAAATAACATAATGAACAAAAATTATCTTCATTGCTAGCTCTATTTAACTTTGAGCAGATTAAAAAGGTATGAAAAAATTTTAGACTACTAGCTCTACTTAAATAAAAAATACTTTTTAGATCTGATTTTAAAAGTTAACATAATGAAATAGAATGATATTTGTTTTAACAGTGGCAAATCACAGAGTAAAATTTAATTTATTGCTATGCAGTTTTAAATGCAGACTGGGCCTTTTGAACCCTATAATTTTCAAGAATTAAGTGATTCCTGAAAAGTGTTCTGGATCGGCCATGATGAATGTCTGGAGAATAAGAAAAATGCAAGAGAAATCAGGGCAAGGAACAGGATCACAGGTGACCCATCTGGAGAGGCACTGGGCTGCTTGCCAGGAAGTCACCAAGGCAGAGCTGGGGTGATGTACCAGAGCCATCAGGAAACCAATGACTATGCCATGTGGTCTTCACATCTGCAAAAACAGCACGACATGCAATGACCAGGCAGAGGAATAAAATAACTGACTTTTGTAGTGCGCTCTTTCTAGGAGACAGATGTGTAAAATGGGCAATGCACATCACTTCATTTATTTTTTGCAGCAAGGATATGCTATGTATTAGGTGATACTCTCATTTCTACCAATATGGAGCTGTGATCTTGCTATCAGTGGAAGTGGGGTTCCTGGGGTACCACTGAAGTAAGCATTCTGGAGGCCCCCACAAGAGGATGAGATGTGGAAGAACTTCCATGGAATTACATCCCTGGGTTTCCGAAGTCCCATTTCCAGTAGTCCATTCTGGAAGTGTAACTGAGGTTTCAATAGAGTAAGTAAAGCCAGTTTCCAGAGTGTCTCTTCCATGTTGGAGCAGGTCCGGTCCAGCATCAGGCTCGTTAGAGTCCACTAGTCCATATGTGTGGGGTCCACATGGTCATGCCATGCAGGCAAATGCGGGGAAGCCAAGCATGAGCCATGAGCAAGCTTGCCCAGAGGAACCAAGACAGCCAACTTCTTTGTTCATGGAATTAATTCCAAATCTCCTTGTGCTTGCAGCGACCGCACCCATTCCGGCCAACCATCTCTGTCCCCAGGTGTCCACCTTTGCTGGTCCCCACTTTGCTGAGCATGCGATTATCTCCCCTTATTGGACTCTGGGGGTGTGACTTTGCAGCTTCCTGGGGAAGCTGCCCGAAGGGCTGGCCCATGATGGTTACCCCGCTTTGTTCTCTTCTTGTCACTAATAACTAGGTTAATTACAACAGTGTCGTCTGAGACCTAAATTAACGTGCCTTAAAGCACAGAACTGAGGTGGATCAGACTCCAGATTTAAACCAGAACTAGAGTTTTCAAAAGCAGCACTAAATGACTTTATTTATATCAATGAAAAATTATTTTATGCATTAAAATGGTCTCCTTTCCGTGTGAATTCCTGTGAACAATTCCTGTGATTCTCTTTAAAACATGCCCAACTGTTACCTCTTGTAATTTTCTTGATTTACTATGAGATTTCTTCCCACCTTCCATTCCTGGTATTGAAATTGTACTTGAAGCATAGTACTTACCATTAAAAATAATCTTTCCCTTTCAATGTCTTCTTGCCAAATCCTGAGCTTCCAGAAGAAATGACTTCTTATGCTTTTCTTGTCAGCTCTGTTCCTAAAATAATGACCAGCAGAGACTAAGCACCAAATACATGCTTTGCATTGACTGAATAAATAATTATTAGAGAATGTGAGAATAAACAAGTAATCTTTTCTGTCAAAGAAAGGGGTTTAGGCAACCACCATTTTTTCTCTCTCTCAAGGCTTTAAAATTAGTTAATTGGTTCTATTTGCTCCCAGACTCCCTTTGTGGCCCTAAAATTTGCAATGCATGGGAACGATAGAATTGAGGTAATAGTAATGTGCTTGTGTATATGTTTCATTCTTTCTTTTTTTTCCTGAGATGAGAGCAAGATAATTACACAAGGTTCAGTGTTAACAATGTTTAAAAAGTTGTAAAGTTTTGCAGAATGGAAGATTATTTAAAACTCTTACCAATTTCCAGTTGTACTCCTGTTTTAGTCTAAAAAGCTTTCACCCATACAGTAAAAATTACAGAAAAAGGAGCTGTTGAAGACACACTCTAATTTTTTTTTGCAATTTCTGCGCTAAGTGTTTCTTTCCCAAATATTTGTACTATCTTCTTGTGGATTCAGCACTAGATTAGAAGTATTTCTTTTTTCCAACCATTAACTTGAATGTTTACTTTTTAATTGAGATTTATTTCCCATGCAATTGCAGAGCTTTATCGTGGTGTGAAGGTTTGAACTCGACTTTCAATTTATTTCCTTTAAACCCTTGAGGTGTCTCCCATTTGCAAAGCTATCTCCCTAAATGATGAACTCTTTAGATGACATTCACAAACTGTCAATTCCCTTTATCTTTGTTCTGTAGCCAATCGTTACTCTAAGGAAAGAGTAGGAACAAATTAATGCTGAACATTTATCAATTGATGGGCATTGTGTGCAGCTGGTTAAATTGTATTAGTGAGGTACCATTATGCAACTACTTCTGAAAATCTGCAAAACAATTGAGTTGCTGGCAGTGATGGTGGAAGGGTTACATCTGCAAGTTTGTTCTCTTAACTCTTTTGGGATTCATGTTGCCCATCGTTATTATCTCCTTCTGCTGTATGCATTGCCTTCTCCCTGCTTTGGAAGAAAGATATAATTTTGCTTGGTGAATCACTAATTAAAATAGGGACTTTGTTTCTTAACTTCTTGTGTAAATTGGTCTGAAGATGTTTATTATCTCTCATAAATGCTGGGAGGCAGCTCTTAGGAATAAACACTGCTTTATAAAGTGTCTGTGCTTGCTGTTTGCTCTTCTCCTTCCATGTTGTTTGGAATGTGGATGACACCTACTTGGAACATGAAGCTAAAGTGGAAAAGGGTGCAATAGCAAGGAGGAAGGTGGGGCGCAGACAGGATCCCTAGCCAACCACTGCTAAGCATTTACATGAGAAAGACGCGGAGGGTTCTGGTTCTAGTACCTCCTGGGCTTTCTAGTACCTTTTGTAGCTATACCATATTTCTGTCTATTTCTTCATCTCAGTCTTCATTCGATAAAAATGTCATGCTTCTCATAGCCTTGAAGGAGTATAAATGGAGCATTACCTTACAACACAACAACTGCAGTACCAACACAACTATTGTATTATTCCTTTCTTTCTTTCTCTCCTTTCTCAAGATTTTTATTTTGCTAATAATATTAGTTAAGAGTAGTGACCAACCAAAATCTGTTTAATGGGATGGAAATTAGATCTGTGGGCCAGAGACTGAGATGGATGCTTGTCCATCCCAGTTGGAGGAGGGAGGGGCCTCCTCTTCGCCGTCTCATGGAGGACTGTTCGTTCTCCTCCGGTTCTGCAAGAGGTTGCATTCTGTAGTTCTGCTCTACTTCTGGTCTGTGGAGATAGGTTATGTCATATTTGAGGGAAGCTATATTTTTGTTTTGCTTTTTACAAAATATCTTGTTGTTATGTGTTTAAGAAGAGTTTTTTCAAACTATGCATTCTTCATGTTTCTTGAATCTGAAGTGGCTCTGACACTTTCTAACTGCATGATTCTTAGCAACTTACTTTATATGCCTGAGCCTATAATAGGATAGTGAGACGTTAGGACAATTCCAGGACAAGCAGAATAGGGAAACTGAGACACACAGCAGCAGTATGGAGTCACCTAGTAAATCCTATCTTCCCTAAATCAGACACTCTAGAGTAAGTGGTTTGCACTTCTCCCCAATCAAAGGGTAAATAGCTTAAATCATCCATGCAGGGAGAAGATAGCAGAAATCTAATTATTGCTATTTGTCAACCACACCCAAGGACAGACACATAAAGAGAATAATCTTATTTTGGTTCATTAGTATAAAGTTGATGAATATTCTATTGAATCTCCCCTAATACCCCCTTAAACATCCACCCTTAAAAATCCCTGAAAATGAAGGTACCTCTAGACAGCGCACCTGTGCCATTCCTTCCTTCTCTCTTTCCCCCACAGGCACATTTCTCCTAAATTCCAAGGGATCCCACGAAACTTGCAATGAGGGGAGCAGTGGGCAGTGGCAGCTTCTCCTGGGCTCACCCCCTGACCCTGTCTCCAGGGCCCCCATTTCCCAGTGAGCCAGAGCAGCCTGACCTATCCTCTCCTGGTGCTTCTTCTCTGCATCTTC
This sequence comes from Murina feae, assembly GCA_004026665.1. Classification (NCBI taxonomy): domain Eukaryota; kingdom Metazoa; phylum Chordata; class Mammalia; order Chiroptera; family Vespertilionidae; genus Murina; species Murina feae. The sequence continues at coordinate 11,546 of PVJC01011547.1, read as the reverse complement.
CTTGTTTTCTGAGTGTGTTTTTGCTGCAGCCCATAAACTCTTACTTGCTTTTCTACACTTTGTCACTGGATTGAAATGTTTTCTTCAAAAAGACAAGAACTGAAATCTTGTTGTCTCACCAGGGACAAGCCCATTACTTGATTTGTAGAGTTAATAGACCTCATAGAGTTTTGGAAGACCCTATCATAGTTCTGAAGACAAGAAAAAATTTTTAAATATTCATGACATAATAAAGCTGAGTTTGGACCATAGGTCCACCACCTATTAGATCATTATTAGATCATTAAACTTCTTAGAGCCCCAGTTTTCTTAATTACATAGTATAATAAATAGTAATTCTCACAGTATAGAGTTTTTATGCCTTGGACACAGTAAGCATTTAATGAATATTACGTTAGTATGTATGAACTTATCCAGTAATATAGACCTGCTTATCAATTTATTTCCAAATATTAGTTTAAGCACAAGGAACATATTGTAAAATCTCAGAGGGAAAAAAAAGCCAATGTCTAAAAAATCTACTACCTATTATTTAAAAGCTAGAGTATCTTACACACTTTTAAAACTTTTCCTAGACTTGTCAGACCACGTTTTCTTGACCCAGTCTTTGAATTGTATGTCATTTGTAGACTATGCCACACAATTTGCCATGCAGTTCCATTATGCTCTGTAATAAGCGGTGACTTTCTGTGGATCGTTTGTATCTTCAAATGGGTTTTAGTTCCTTCACAAGTCAGCAGTGGGCCTCCTTCATTATGAAAAGCCATTAGTCATGGTAACAGAACCGGGTAGGTCAAGAGTTCTGATGCACTGATTAATAAAAAAGCAACTACTTCTCAGAGTTAAATAAAATTATGTGATCAGCAGTTGAGATATAAGTTTTATATGAGAAAGAGGTGTTTCTTGTCTCCCTCATCTGTGTACACTTAAACATCTCCACAGAAAATCCCAACTAGAAATATACTTATTGCGAGGTGGGACAGCCATTGCACAGGAAATGCTAAATTAGTGGTGAGGCAATCCATCAGAGCAGTTGTCCGTACTTTCTGACACCAGTTGAACCTGTAGATTAACAAAAATCTACCGATAACTAAAAAGCCATATATTTAATATCCATAACAGGTCCCGGTCCCTTGGGACAGAATCCGAACATTAATTACTAAATAGGGGATATAAAAATTATTCCCATTACTTTCAGAAGCTGAAAGAGAAATAATTTAGAATTTATTTTATTTTATTTATTTTTAATTTTTAAAATTTTTATTATTTTCCATCATGACACTATTGTCCATGTCCATGAGTTCTTTCTCTCTTTTGTCTTTTTTTCTCAAACCCCCCGCACATTCCAGCCCCACCCCATCTGTCAACTAGCTCTCTATTTATGAATCTCTACTTTGCTTATTAATTCTTTTTAAACTCACATTGTGATAAACCATCATTTTACAAATGAAAGCAAATCTCTGAGCTTAGAATTATCTTCATTATTTCAAATGCTTATACATGCTTATGTATCAAAACTAAACTGGTAAAAATCAAGAATATATAGATATATTCTTAAAAGCCATGAAGGAAAATAGATTTTCAAAATATTTTTTAGGAATTTAATTGGTTGATTCTTAATCTATATATATAAAAGCCTAAGTGACCGAATGACCAGTATGTATGACACTCACTGACCACCAGGGGGCAGACGCTTAATGCAGGAGCTGCCCCTGGTGGTCAGTGTGCTCCCTCAGTGGGAGTGCTACTCAGTTGATGGACCTGTCCTGGTGGCCTACCAGCCCAGCGGCCGCCACTCACTCCCTCAGTAATCCTGCAGATCCAATCTACGGAGAATGGACCAGGCACCAACGGACTGGTGCCTCGCACCACCAGCATGATCCCAATAGCACTGTCAACCTCCTGGAAGTCAGCATCAGGATCCTTAGCCACTTCCCCTCCCTAGACGTTCTGCAAAGAAAAAAACAATATAAAAGCAGCCCCCAGGTGGCTCCTGACAACCTGCACTGTCAATAAGTGGGATCCATATCCCAGGCTGGCAAGGGCATCCCGCTGCCCACCCAGAGGGCTCATTGCATCTCGGCCCCTCCCCTACGCCCCCCCACCCCAACAGGCACCATGCACAAGACTCAGGGCTGGTGAGTGCTGCTGTGGTGGTGCAAGCCTCTCTTGATCAGGACAGACTGGGCGCAAGCCTGTGGCAGGCACAGCAGAGCTGGGATGACCTGGAGTGGCAGGCAGGAGCAGCAGGCTATGTTGGACTTCCAGTTGTGGCCCAGTCCCCACAGACCATGCTGAGGGACCCACCCCACCCATGCACAGATCTGTGCACCAGGCCTATAGTATTAAAATATAAGTACAAAGTGCCATGAAGCAAATATACTCATCATAAAGAACACATCTAACAAATATTAATATATTCATAATGTCTTGTGAACTAATGCATTGTGATATTAGCACAGAAATAAATCTGTACACCAATATAAACAAAGTAACCCAGAAAGAGACTTCTACAGAAACCAGATATGAGGAATGAAGAAAGCAGCGTTTCTAAATAAAAGGTATTATGATGACCAGATAGATTGAAATAAATTGTACCTGCTAACACCCTGTACCAAAATTAATTATGAACGAACTAGATAGTTAAATAGGAAACACAATTTTAAATCAAAGGAGACTGTGGTTTTGACATTGAGATAAGTAAAATTTTCTTAAAATCAGTCACACAATATTAACTCAGTAAGAAAACGATTTATCATTTTAACTATATTAAAATTATAGCCATCAAAACCCATTGAATAAATTAAATTTAAGCCAAATTTAGTCTCACATGTTACCTCCATAATTATTGTTAAACTAGAGGCCCAGCACACACACACACAGTACGGTCCCTAGGCCTGGCCTGTGACCAGGACACCTTCCCCAGCCGTCTGCAGCTGGCCCCACCATCCACCTCCACCCACTCTTGGTTCCCCATTTCCCATCAGGTGCCTGACGACCGGGGGAAGGGACCAAGAAGTGGTCAGTGTGCCTCATAGTGACTGGTCCAGCAGTCGTACTGGTTGTTCTGCTGTTAGGATCAATTTGCATATTACTCTTTTATTATATAGGATAATTAATATTAAATAAATAATTAACATTATATGTGAAAGCCACAATATATAACAAAAACCTGCAAATAGATAAGAAAAGGAAAATAGTGAAAATATTACCAGCAGGTAAGGGGTACTTCAGAAAAGAGAAGATACCGCCTCACAAGAAAAACAACTAACAGCTATTTATTTAAGAACAAACCCTGGGAGAGTCCTAGGACACAAGAGTGAGGCTAAAACACCTCCTTGTACCTCAAAGACCAAATGAACTGCATTAGAAGCTGTGACATAAGAGATGTGGCTGCATGGGGTCCTCACTGCCCCTTTCCCAGGCCAGAGGAGCAGCATATGGAGAGGTTTCCCTTGAGCCTCTGGTTCCTTTATTTGAAAAAGAAAATATGGGTGATAATCCCTAGCATTTTGGGTTGCTTTGTGAGACCCTCTATCCTGATCTTACCACATGGACATTTTAGGGGAATCTGGCTGTAACAGAAAAGGTGGGAAGGGCTTGTAAAAACCATCGCACAGATCTTAGCTGACCTAGTTCATACGTTCAGCATGCCAGTGGTAATTGTAACCACGTAGAAACTCCATTTTAAAAAATAGGTATTTGTATTGATTTCAGAGATGAAGGGAAAGGGAGAGGAGAGAGAGACGGAAGCATCAATAATGAGAGAAAATCATTGGTTGAGCCTACAACCTGGGAATGTGCTCTGACTGGGAATCTGTGACCTCCTGGTTTATATATTGGTCGACACTCAAACACTAAGCCAGCGTGTCGGGTGAAATTCCATTTCTTTAACATGGCACTTTCTCCTTTCTGTCTATCCACTCCCTTCCTTAATCATTCATCCCTTAGAACATCAGATTCTGGTCAGTATTAAATGTGTTAAGAACAAAGCTATAGGCCCGTTGATCACACAAACAGATTGTCAGTCAAGTTAAAGATAATATCTTGATTTCAGTTGTGTTTCAACCTGAGGCCCATGAAAGAGGAATAATCCTATGGATCACACATTCACAAAACCATAAGAGCAAAGCCATGACTAACATCAGTCCTGATACAATAATCAACTACACTCTATCCTGTTCCCAGCCAATCAGGAGAGCCAATTTCTTTAGCCACCATAATTAATAATTTTTCCCTTATGTAACCCATCTCCTAGAGGCAAGGAGCCAGGTCTGTTAGCTCCCACCCTCTCCTTCCCATGCAAGAGTTGAGACAGAGTCCAACCTTCTATGGGGTGTGTCTTGCAGACCTCATTTGACCAAAAAGGCTGGCGACAACTCCTGGAAGTTATATGGTCCAGCAGTGCTCAAGCTGAGAGAAGGACAGACAGAACTCATAGTTTCCAAAGCAAAGCCTGGGCTGGGATCATGGATGCAGGCTGGCTTGAGTTAAAACAAAAAGCTTCACCAGCATTAGAGCTACATCTCCTCCTACACCCAAATAGGAAATCTAATTTGTAGCTCATTGCTGAATACAACCTTCAGCTTATCCAACCAGAGCACCCAGGAAGCTGGGTAGGGCATTCAACAGGCATATGGGTAGCGACACTAAAACATCACAGCCTATAGCTTCTCATATCTGAAGAGCAAAACCAGTGGCCTCACCAAACAAAGGAATTCAGTGTACACTCTGTCCTAATGCAGGTACCAGACAATGATCTATACAGTCTCTGGATCCTGTTCTGATGCCTTGCCAGGGCAGCAGATCTAATTCACAGCCTCATATATTTCTGAATATAGTGCCCAGTGCCCACCATCTAGTAAACATGACCAGAGAATTCAAGCAACTGCGGAATTCATCCTTATAGCCTCACTTGGGGAGGGAACCAAGCCAGCAGTCTTATCCAACAGTTCTCAGCCAGGAGCATACCCCTTCCATTTTTGAGCTCAGAACTCAAACAGTTGCTTTGCCCCCAAACAGACCATACTAGCAGGTCACACTCACCCAAGGTCATTTCCCAGTAGACATCCAGAAACCCAAACTGCCCGAATAATGAATTCTCTCTGCCAGAGAAGCCTACCAAGTCTGAAAGAGGAGACTGATTACTCAAGTGATCAATACCAATGTAAGAATTTAAGGACCATGAAAAATCAGGTAAGTATAACACCACCAAAGAAAGCTAATAAAGCTTCAGTCACTGACCCTAAAAGAATGGAGATCTGTTAGCTGTAAGAATAAGAATTCAGAATAATCCTTTAAAGGAAGGTTAATGAACAATAAGAACACAGACAACTAAACAAAATTAGGGAAACAGTAAATAAACAAAACAAGAAGTTCAATAAGAAAATAGCAACCATAAAAAAGAAAACATCAGAAATCTTAAACTGGAAAATGCTATAACTCAGCTGAAGAATTCAAAAGTAGATTTGATCACACCCACACTGAATAAAAAAAAAGTGACATGGAAAACAAAACATTAGAAATCTCCCATTCATAGCAACAAAAAATATAAAGGATAAAAACAAAGTAATCCTATAAGAATTATAGAACAAAATGAAAAAACAAACAATATTTGCATCATGGGAATTCCAGAAAGAGAAGGAAAAGAGAAAAGGGACAAAACCATATTTAGAGTAATAATGTTTGAAAATCCACAAGTCCTAAAATATTGCTAATAAATTGAACCTGAATAGGGCTACAAGAGACACATTATAATTAAAGTGTCAAAAGCCAAAGACAAAGAAACAATTTTATGAGCAAGAAGAAACAAGAGAAGAGTTGTAGATAAGTAAAACCACCAAAACCGACAGTGGATTTCTCAACAGAAACTTTTCAGAGGATGAGATAATGGAATGACATAGCCAATATTGAAGAAAATTATAACTGTCAAGAAAGAATTCTATCCTCATCAGAACTTCCCTTGAGAAATGAAGGAGGGATAAAGATTTTCCTGAATAAACAAAAGCGGAGAGAATCATTACAACAATGCTAAAGAGAATTCTTTGAGTGGAGAAAAAGAACTCCAATTAACATCTTTAAAACATAAAATAGTAGCCTGAACCTTACTGGTAATGGTAAATTCATAGGCATAGTTAGATTCTGCAATACACTTACAACTCTATCTTAAAAGTTAAACATAGTAAAAAAAAAAGCAATAACTACAATAACTGTTATTTGCTACACAATATAAAAAATATGTAAACTGTAACAACAATAACGTAAAATGTGATGGGGAGAAATAGAAGGGCAAATTCTATGAATTGTACCGAATTTAAGTTGTTATCAGTTTAAAATAGAATGCACTTTGGTTTAAGATATTTTAAGCAAGCCTCGTGGAAACCACAGAGGAAAACTCTGTAATGTTTAGACAGAAGGGCATGGTAAAGATGTCAAAGCATACTGATACAAAGAGATTAAAACACATGAGAAAATGACAGCAGGATAATCTCTTTGATTCATTAACAAGTCATTGTCTGATGCCACTCCTGTAGTTTTCTTAGTAAATAAAAAATGCCTCAAAGAATATCTCTCCCCCCAAATAGATTTTTCATACTTACTCATTCATACTGACTTATTCACTCAGTTCAGATTTGAAGAGAAACTAACAGTTCTCACTGATTGTAAATATTTACTTATATTGTTGCTATGGTCTTCTTTACTTTTCAGTTCTCTCAGCCAAAGTAATAGAATTCTCATGATCTCCACCAAAATGTACTTTTTTTGCATTATTATTTAACTAATCTGGCATTAGCCATCTCCTGGGGGATGGGAGGACAGGAGGGAGAACTGTAAACTCAAGGGAAAGCAATCCTCCTATATAATAAACAATAATATGCAAATTGACCATCACTCCAATATACAAGATGGACATCCCCATGTGGACACAAGATGGCCGGCAGGGGAAAGCAGTTGGGGCAGACCCAGGCCTACAGGGGAAGGCAGGTGCGGGGACCCAGGCTTGCAAGGGAGGGCAGTTAGGGCAATCAGGCTGCCAGGAGAGTGGTTAGGGGCAATCAGGCAGGCAGGTGAGTGTTTGGGAGCCAGCAGTCCTGGATTGTGAGAGGGATGTCAGACTGCCCACTGGGATCAGGCCTAAATGGGCAGTCAGACATCCCTCAAGGGGTCCCAGATTGGTAGAGGGTGCAGGCTGGGCTGAGGGACACACACGCACACCCCCGTGTATAAATTTCATGAACCAGGCCTCTAGTCTGTAATATTAGCAGTTGTAATGTTGCGTAGGACCCATAATAGTGATAAGCACTTTAAAATATGAATATGTGTAGTATTTTAATGATTATAATATTTGATTTTATGACATAGAGGGCAAAACATTGCCAGAATGTTTTTAAATATTCCTTTCTGTGTCTTGAATATGGAGCACTTTGATGGATTATTTATTGCATTAACTTAACCTTTGAAGAAGGTAGAAGAAGTAATCATAAGAGTTGAAATGAACACCAATGAACCAAACAGATTTTCATCATAGCCTCTACTGGAAAAGATGCAGCAGACTGTGATGGTAAATGACAAAGGGATAGACCTAGTGTGTCTGATTTTGTATATGTTCTAGATTCAGAAGCATCAAGAGAAAGTTTTCAATTAACACATTTTTGATTAACCTACAGCACAGTTAAAATATAAGGTATTTCAATATAAATAATGAAGAATTTACCAAATAAAACATTATGTTCAGAATTAATTTTATCATTATGCAATTGTAAGTTTTTAAAGAGTTATTTCACAGATACTTTGAAAAATATGAGTTTTCCTCTAACAGCTTCACTTACCACAGTTCTTTTTTTGTTTTCATGTTTTCTCTCGTCATATAAATTCCAGTCATATGTCTAAAAATTAGTTACTTTAATGTTGAAATCAGACAGGGCACCTCTTGCCAAGATGGGCAACACTAAAGGGATTAGAAGAAGACTCACATAGTGATAAGTAGCTGAGTTGCATTTGCATTTAATGTATATGAACTTAAACAACTTGAGTGTGAACAATGAGGAATGGTAAGATGGGAGCTGCATGAACACTGAATACCAACTGAAGAGCATGCTGTGAGAAAAACTGAACTATGTGTTGACCACGGCAAGACAGAGTATTTTCTCCTTAATTAATCTAGTTAACATTTTTGAAGCTCATATTGTTTATCGTTGGGGACAGTACAGAGAAAGCACTTGAAACCATCTCTATTAGATTACAACGTTCAAAACCATAAAGGAAATAGGTCAATAGGAGAATACCCAGACACATAAGTACCTACTGAGAAATCGTTGCGTTTTTTTCTTATGAAGAGAGAAGGATATGACTACATTAGATGATTTAGGAATAACTTGGGAAAGCATACCTGAAGAAATCAAGTTTTAGAAGAATTGAAGGGATGTGGCATATTGAGGGGTCAATATCTTAGGTTAGGCTGAATGCATTAGGCTGAATGTAATAGGATATGGATGAGACACAATGCTAGCTATGCAGATATGACAAATTTAAAATATAAATGGCATTAAATGAGTTATATATTATATGCATGTGATTGTGTATATGAATACACATGCACACACATATTTGTATGGTATGTGTAATATAATCTAATAAAAGCATAATATTGAAATTGACAGTTTCTTTGGGACGTCTAAGCCACGCCCACTAGCCAATCAGAGTGGCTGTATGCAAATTAACCCAGCCAAGATGGAGGCCGGCAGTCATGGGGCTAGAATAAATAGGAGGCTTCCGTTGCAGCAGGAGTAAAACTGTTTACCAGCCACCTGGGACTCTCTGTGCTCCAGGCAACAACATATTTACAACATTGTCTCAATTATAGAAGCCTTGGAGTTGAAGCAAACAGCAATCCTGCCTAGAGTCTACTAAGGCAACATTCTTTCAATTTTAGAAGCCACAAGCTGAAGCAGACAGGAGGCTTCCTTACCTGCCTAGGCCTCTCCTTAAAGGAACAGTGTATCAATTATAGAAGATAAATAAACCCCAGAAACCTGCTTCCAGCCAGCCTTGCTGGGACATTGGGTCAGTGGGTGCTGTGGGAAGCCTGAAAGCCTGAAAACAGCCCTCAGTCCGTCACCCATGCTGGCCACACCCCAATGGGGTGAGGGACCCCACTGGGGGGCTTGGCCAGCCTTCAAACAGCCATCAGCCCCTCATCCAGGCTGGCCAGGTACCCCAGTAGGGACCCAAAACCTGAAGAGACTGTGGCAGCTTGAAAGCCTGAAAATGGCCCTCAGCCCTGCACCTAGATTGGCCACACTCCAATGGGGTGAGGGATCTCACTGGAGGGGCTTGGCCAGCCTGCAAACAGCCATCAGCTTCTCACCAAGCTGGCCAGGCACCCCAGTAGGGGCCCAAAACGTGAAGGGACTGTGGGCAGCCTAAAAACATCCCTCAGCCTGTCATCCAGGCTGGCCACACCCCAATGGGATGAGGGTCCCCACTGGGGGGCTTAGCCAGCCTGCAAACAGCCATCAGCCCCTCACCCAAGTTGGCCAGGCACACCAGCAGGTGGACATCCCCCTAGGGGTCCCAGACTGCGAGAGGGCACAGGCCGGGCTGAGAGACCTCCCGAGTGCACAAATTTTTGTGCACTGGGCCCCTAATTATTTTATAAATATATAATTCTATGTGTACGCATGTAAGGGTTTAAATTTTATTGATGCTTATTTAATATTAATATACACTCATCTATACTATTAAAGACCCATTATTGGCTCAAAGCATATTGAATTATAACTCTGCTAAACAGATAATTTTATGTTTTACTTAATAATGACCTAGTGATACAATGCATCACATTTAATGTTATCATTTCTGAATGTGGCAATCATTTTATTTCTGTTTCAGAGATATATGCTGAAACAAAAACTATTGATGAGTATAATAAAAGCTATATATGCTGCAAGTGATGAAATAATTCTCAGTAGTGATGATTATGCATCTAACATATACAAAGTGTCCCAAAAAATGTGCACACACTTTAACAGCTGATAGCTCAATTCATGTTTCTTTCTTTCCAGATTTAACCCATTGGAATGAATAGTTATTCAAAGTGTGTATACATTTTTGGGGAGACACCCTGTGTACATATAAAAAACTATAGCTTGCACTGCTACTAAACAAAATTATTTTCTACTAAATATACTTAATTAATTTTCATAAAATATCTAATCTAATAAAAGAGTAATATGCAAATTGACCATCACTCCAAGACACCTAAGCCATGCCCACCAGCCAGGCCACACCTCCCAGCCAATCAGAGCAACTGTATGCAAGTTAATCCAGCCAAGATGGAGGTTGGCAGCCATGGAGCTAGAGTAAACAGGAGGCTTTGGTTGCAACTGTCTGACTAGGCCGGTGAGCCTCTGCTCAAGCAACAATGTTTCAATTATAGAAGCCATGGAGCTGAAGCAAACAGGAGGCTTCCATTGCCTACCTAGGCCTCCACTCAAGGTAACAAAGTTTCAATTATAGAAGATAAATAAACCCCAGAAACCTGATTCCAGCCAGCCTTGCTGGGACATTGGGTCAATGGGAGCTGTGGGCAGCCTGAAAATGGCCCTTAGCCCCCCACCCAGGTTGGCCAGGCACGCCAACAGGTGGACATCCCCCAAGGGGTCCCAGACTGCGAGAGGGCACAGGCCGGGCTGAGGAACCCCCCGAGTGCACAAATTTTTGTGCACCGGGTCCCTAGTATCAAATAATAGGAAGGGGAAGCAAATATCTAGGTCTATAACTAGGCAAATCATGTTTGTGCTAGTGTTCATGTTATTGTCTCAGCTGCATGCAGCTCCTATGGGCCCCCCAGCACTCTCTTACAGTCACTTCCTTTGGTCAGGCTTCTGAGCCTGACACTTGCTATGACCAGGTACTTTAATGTTAGACATTCAAATATGTGTTTAATGGTATTTTATCTTTGTTTCAATGTGGCTTCAATGTTGAGCATTTTCATGTTTATTTCACATGTGCAAATCATTTTTGGTAAAGTATCTGTCTAAATATTTCATTTTTTATTGAGTTGTGTGTTTTATTTTTATGTTTAGAGAGTTTTTTAGATATTTGGTATATGAGTTTTTCATCAGATATATGATGTGCAAATACTTTGCTCTGTGACTTCATTTGCATTTAACAGAGAGCCTTTTGAAGAGATAATGTTTTTAGTTTGGGTGAAGAGTAACAAATATTTCTGTTGAATGGCTCTACTTTAGCAAATAAGTTACCAAAGAATGAGACTCTCGTGTGTATGCATGTTTTTAAATAAAACAATAACACTTTCTTTGTTCTAATTTCACTGTCTATAAACAAAATAATGTTTTGCATAAGTCTATGTCAACAAACACACAGAAATGCTTCCTAATAGTCAGATCTAGAGAAAGGTGAAGAAATGGAAAGAAATGGATGAGAGGGGAGAAGAGGGTAGGGAAGGAAAGGGGAGGGGTAAGGAAGGGAAGGGGAGGTGAGGGGAGAAGAAAGGAAGGCAGGGGAGGAAAGAGGAAGGGGAA
>PVJC01011546.1:0-41338 GCA_004026665.1 Murina feae | reverse complement strand
TCCAACCCCCCCAGGCCTTTCCCCCTCTATGTCTATGTCCATAGGTTATCTCTTAACATTTCTGTTTCCTTTCCAATCTCTAAATTTTATTTTCTAAGTTGTGTACTATGATAGTCTTATCTAATTTTCTCTTAGCACAATCTTTTTTTCCCTTTGTAGTACCATTATTCCAAAACACCCACCTAGCAAAACCATACCACAGATTACTGGGTAATGCTATCATTTAATTTCTTTCTTTTTATGCTCAGGTTACTGAAAGCTACTGAGAATGGTCAGAATGCAGTTCAGGCAATCCAACTTTCAGCGGTGGGGGCCCACCAGGTATTTGCCATGGTGGGCCACCCAGCTGGAAACGTCCACACCTGCACTCACCAGCTATCCCACTCCCCAGTGCACGAACACTGAGGGGGCTTTGGCCAGCCTGAAAACAGCCCTCAGCCCCTCACCCAGGCTGGTCATGCATGCCAGCAGGTGGACATCCCCCTCGAGGGGTCCCAGACTGTGAGAGGGCACAGGCCAGGATGAGGGACCCCCTCCTCCCCTCGCTGAGTGCACATATTTTTGTGCACCGGGCCCCTAGTAAGACATAAGAGGACTTTATAGGGTCCCATAGGGCTGAGAGAGTGCCCAAGGAGGAATAAACTTGGAAAAGGATCCCCTTCCTCAAGGCTGGAGTTTACACCTCACTGAAGAAGGTGTAGTTGAAATATGTTGGCTGGAAGACAAGTAGGTTGGTTTGCCCAGTCATTGGGAGAGCAGGAAACAACCCTCTGGGATGTAGGTAAGGCACAGTCAGTAACCAGATGTGCACAGAGAATGCCACTGTTTGTAGAAGGCTTGGCACAATCAGTGTCCATTGTCAGAATTGCAAATCTGAAGGGCAGGGAAAGTGAGCAGAGGAAAGCAGGGCACTGGTGAGTCATAGTTGGTGAGGGAGAAAGTGGGCATCAGAGGGGCTGGAGATACTGCCCTGAGCAAGAGGCTCAGAGTACGCATATATGTGGAGAGGGCCACAGGAAAGAGCTCACCAACTAGGCCAGGGCTACAAGGTGGACAAAGGACTATGTGTTCTGGACCCATGGCTGGGGCAAAGCACCACCAGGTGGCCTCACATTCACACTAGTGACCAACATTTTCTTCCCAGTGCCCTCTGCTGAGAAAGCTTACCATGGTGCTCACCATAAAGGAGAAGAACTTAAAGGGATTCCAATCATTATTACAGAGCAGGTAATGAAGGGGACATTCAGAGCTGAGGCAAAAAAACTGGTATTAAAAGAGCCCTAGCCCAGCCAGTGTGACTCAGTGGCTGAACATCGACCATGGAATAAAAGGTCACTGGTTTGATTCCCAGTCAGGGCACATATCCAGGTTGCGGGCTTGATCCCCAGTAGGGGGCATGATGGTGGCGGCCAATTGATGATGTTTCTTTCTCATAGATGTTTCTATCTCTCTATCCCTCTCCTTTCCTCTCTAAAAATCAATAAAAAGAAATAAAGAGGCCCTCTCTAAGGAGGGCGATCCTTTTCCAAGTTTATTCCTCTGTGGGCACTCTCTCAGCCCTATGGGCTCCTATAAAGTTTTCTTATGTCTTATAGTGTTTTATCATAACTTAATAATTCTTTATTATATTAAAGCATTACTTTAAAAAAAAAAAAAAGAGCCCTAAACTAAGGCTCAGAAATTCTGAGTATATCTGTGTGATCTTGGGCAAGTGACTTGTTGTCTCAGTTTTATTCATTTATAAAATAGAAATGATATTTGTCCAGTTCACTAAGAAAGAATACCGTGAGGATCAAATACTATTAGGAGTATGAAAGGGCTTTGTAAACTATAAAGTGCTATACATTTCCAATGGGTCATTGCTGTTAGTTGTATTCAGTATTACTAGTACATCTGCTGCCCATCAAGCTGGGTGATGTTCCGCCTGGTATTAAGGCCACAGAGATGAGATCCTGTCTTTTTTTTTTTTTTTAATTCCTGGCACCTAACACACTAGCTGGCATGAAACAGACAGTTAATTAGTCTGTTACCAGAACTATACTGTTTTATTCATGTATTGATAGTCTCATTAACTGAGGCGCTGAAGCTGAAGGTAATGCTGTGCCTGAACAGGGACAACCGTAGCTCCTCAGAGGTGGCCCACACTGAGGTGGTCCATCTTCCTTACCACCACACAGCTGCTGCCCAACTTCCTTACCACCACACAGCTGCTGCCCATCTTCCTTACCACCACACAGCTGCTGCCCATCTTCCTTACCACCACATAGCTGCTGGAGGAGTCAGCTGAGTGAGCCTCTCTGCCCCCTGATCAGCCTCCTCCTGGGACTATTCCTTTATTGTAGATCCTGATACTCAAGCAGAATAAGAGAGCTCACTTGCTGACCTATTAGTTAATGAATAAACAAATGTATAAGTGAGTAAATGATAAGCAGAATTGTCTAGCTAATGTCTTGCCTAGCATCTTATCTGGGTATGATAATAAGACTACCAAAATGCATTTCTCTTAACTATAATGACTACACGCACACACCTTTGTCCATTTCTTTCTCTAGTATTCCCTTCCTTCTTTTTTCTTTAACAAAATGAAAAAATCAAGGTATATATGCAAAGCAACTGCTAACTAATTCATTTATTGTATTTCTGCAGCAGAAACCCCACAGAATACAGCAGGGCTCTGCCTGGGCACCTTGGGCACTGCTGCTGAAGGTCTCACGCTGTCCAACTTCTAAAGAGTCTGTCTCAGCATGACAGGCCGTTCCTGGTGGTCTGGGCTCCCATTCTGCCCGTCCTGGAAGTGCAGCTGAGTGGTGCAGGGAGGAAGCTGGGAACATGCTGTGGCTGGAGGGACGAAGCTGAGGACTTGCTGCTGGGTCTGGGAGAGGAACCTCTGCCACATGGCTCTCCTCCCCCACAACGGCAGTCTCAAAGGAGAAGCAGACAAGACAAGCAAATTTACTCTGAAGCATATCCTGGGATATTTCAGAGCTCCCTGCAGGGGGCTGAACTGCACTTTAAAGCTAAACATCACATATAATTAGAGAAAACGGTTTTGTCCAGCCTATAACACATTTTGTGGAGAAGTTTGGCCAGTAGCACCAGATCTGGACATGGTAGTGGTTAATTATTTGAGGTAGAAACAACTTGGCATTGCAGGATCAGTTTGCTCTGCTTTTGATACACACTGGATGGGTCAGCAATTTCAGGGGTAAAACCAACACATGGTAGAAGTCTTTTTTTCATTCATTCCCATCTGAAGCAAATCCTGTGGGTTTCATTTGATGGGTCAGCCTCACTTGCAGGTAACACAACACATTTAGAAAAGGGGGCTCAAAAATAGCCCTAAAGTGGCTTGGTGATCTGTTACTGGAGCATTTAAGGGCAACTTGATCAGTCAGTTAATCTCATTCTCCTTTTTCTGATTCCTACTTAGCTGTGTTTGCATGGTAACCGCTGAGTCTGAAAAGAGATGAGCACTGCTTTTTATTGTTCTTTTCCTTCCAAAAATTCAGCAAATGGTCAAATGGTCAAGACAGAATCCTGTCAGACTACCAGAAGGCACATTCATACTTCCTTAGAGTGCTAGAGAGCTGGAGGGAGAACAAGTTTAAGTTCTCGCTCAGAAATGTACAGGAAGGTGAATTGAGGTCACTTCCCATGCTGGCAAAAACTGATCTCACTGCTCTATTATAGCAAGTGAGTAGCCAATGAGCCTTTGAAATTGACTCAGCTGTGTCTCCCCTCTGTTCTCAGAGAAGTGGACAGTTTGCTTATTTAGAAAGTATGGTTAGAAGTGTCAAGTTGATCTTCTTCAGAGGGAGTGGGAGTCATTGGTTTAAAGTCCTCTTTTCTCACTCAATGCCCACTTGAGAGTTAAAAGGTAAGAATGATGCCTTTGATATTTTTGTCCAGAGCCCACTGCATGCTTACCACTGAAAAATAAGAGATTTGCTAAGAAGAACTATAAGGGACAGGAGGAAAATTGTGATTGCATTTAATGGCACTTGACTAGAGAACCTCCAAATGCCCAAATCTTATCCTGCCAATCATTCCTCAACCCTTGATATTCCCAAAGGAGCTGCACACAGAAAGAGTAATAGCAAACGAGAAACAAAGTGACACTTTCAGAGCTTGAAATTTTACCTAAAGCTAGGTTTAGAGCACATGGTTTATTTTCGGGGCCAGTGAAGGACCCTTCTGCCCTCCTCCCCTACACACCTCAGCTTCACCTCAAATTAACTAGTTCCTTCCAACCACATGGCCCAACACTACAGCAATGATGCATTATTGCAACAGAGAAAGACGGCTATGCCCTGAGAGATCCCTAGTTCTACTGGCAATTCCAAGCCATAAAGTGTCACAGAGGATCACCAAGAGCAGACAAGGTCTTTTTAGAGTAGTCTGTACGTCAGTAAACATGGCCAATCAATATTTTATAACTTAACAAACAGAATAGCAAGTCATTATCCCTTAAGAGAAAGAGAAACAGAGAAGTAGGCAGAAATCAGAAGTATCCCTTTCTCTATAAAACATTCACCCTCTCCCCACAAAAATGTTCCGTTTCAAACCCTATACCGATAAGTTTATGAAATCGGGGTGGCTTCTACAGTAAAACTTAAAATACATATTTAGCCTTAGAAAGCTGATGAAATAAGTAGTAATTATTTAATCATAAGAGAATTTTTTTACTTCTCAAAAAATATGATTCTATAGAAAGAAAATTTGACTTCGTGAGGTCCCACCTTTTTGGAGAGTCACTTTGAAACCCTGGAACCCTCAGCATAGACTATAGTGCTAAATATGAAAATTAATTTAAATGCTTTTGAGATTATACTGATTATAAATTTAACTGAAAGTATAATCTAAAGAAAAGGGGCCCAAAAGTATAAATGCATTTGGGGGAACAGCACTAACCAAGGAAAATGATCCAGGAAGACTCAGAGCTGGAAGGAGTGGTTTCCAGAAGCCTGCAGAGGAGCACCAAAGTACTATAAAATCAGCACGTTTGGGCAAGTTCTCATTTAGTGCTGAAGGGATAACCCTGCAGATGGTGGTCCCACTCTATGGGTCTGTCAGGTCAGGGGAAACTACTGACACATCTGAGCCCACCCAGAAGAAGTTTACAAGACCTCCCTTTACAAGGGAGGCTAATGGCAAAGATGGCCACTCCCAGAGTTCCTCAAGCATGCTCTGGGTAACTTGCAAGTCCAGAAAGCTGATGTGCCCAAACTTGCTGACTTTTTATTACTACGGTATTCCAGTCAGTTAAGATCACACAAGTAAAGTACAGAACATACTTTTCAATATGAAACACCAAAACTCTGACAAAGAGGGCCTTTTCTGCCACAAGGTAGAAAGGTGTTATAGTCATTCTTTCAAGAAGAAACTGATCCCTCGTATTGGGTTTTATACTTACAGGGGTGAGGAACGTCTGGCTGGAGGGCCATATAAGCCCAAGAAATCATTTGGTCTGGCCCTAGCATTAGGGGTGAGTTAATTAAATGTTTGACCAAATGCAGCAGGCTAATTTTTAAGTTGATAATTTTGTATGGCCCGAGAAGATGTTATAAACATCTAAAATGGCCCTTGTCAGAAAATGGCTCCCATCCCTGATTTAAAGGCATGGACTTGGTTGTATAGGGAAAATTTTAAGTAAAATGACACTGAATAGTTTTCTGCCTGGCTCTCTGCATTTTGCTCACATTCTGCATTATCTGTGTAGCTTGTTCAGATTCTTCTCCAGCCTATATGTTTTTGATAACTTGGAACCATTGTATAAGGGGAGACTTCTTTCTAAAACTTTGTCATTGAATTGCCCCACATCAGTGAGGAAAGCTTCTTTGTAGTCAGTGTATATATATGTGTGCTTTTAGTTAAGACATACTGCTTTCTAAAGGATATTAAAATATGGGTAACGAGCTCACAAAATCTATACATATTTAACATAATCATAACATAACAACATATTGGAATGTCTTTCTGGAGCACTTCATTTGACCCCATCACATACGTCACCTCTGAATTTGGTAGGAATGCAGCTGTTTTGCAGTCTTTGCAGCATTAGCACCAGAGCATGCCCAGATCAACTTCACAACTATGGTAAATCTCACAGCAATGAGAACTTGTTCTAGCATTCTGGACAAGTACAGAACATACTTTGTTACTAGGCTTTCATTCTCCTCCTGTATATCTCTTGCTCCATGAATGAAAAGATCAACAACTTCAGGAGATCCTCCCCAGATGGCTACTCCCTAGTGGGATTATCAATGTATTTAACTACAGCAGTTTGAAAACTACTCTTGTAAATCTGAGATTTATGATGGCGTGCTCTGTTTTCTAGAATTCAGATGGTACTGTGCAAATAAGAGAGCAAGAGGGAGAGAAACGCCTCATGCACTCTATTAGCTCACCCAGACAATATTTCTTAAGTGCCCTGATGCTCATAGGACTACTTACATCAGCGTGCAACACCGTGAGAGGCTGGATTACAAAGTTGAGCACATGGTCTAGGCTATGTGAGCCACTACTTTCTCTGATCATCTGGAAAATTAATGTGCTCTGCTGCCAAAGCATAACCACATTCCTGGACAGGAAGAGATGCTGAAGCTTCCAATGCTGAAGTGTTAGAGCAGCCTGTTTTGGGGGACAGCTTTCTGCTTTGTTAATGAGTATGCTGGATGAACCTATAGGAAGAATCTGAAATATGGACTAGAAATAGCACAAAACAAATGTGGGAATCTCAGAAAGAAGGAGATATGGGAAAAGACCTTGAAAAACCACTGAGCTCCATGCCTCACAGCACATCTACATTAGATAAGAAAAACCTTATTGGCTTTCCCTTCACTCAGGTAGGATGGATTGTATTCTTTAAAATGCAGTTTCAGAAATAAATGCAACTATTAAATTTATTATTAAGTGCTTTCACCCCCTTCCTTCCCTTAGAGTCCTTTGAAGAAACAATTTAAAAAAAAAAAACACCAAGAATTTTATAAAATGAGATTCACAAATTCTCATTAAAAGATGCTAAAAATGACTGAACTCTGGTTTTACAAAGGGGACATTATTATATATTCATTATTTTTCCTGCCTTGAAGATTTAAAACATTTTCTCTAATCCTGTAGCATCCTTTTCCTTACATATTTATGGACTGGCCCCGCTTCAACTTTCTTGTCTTTGCAGACTATTTCTTTTGAAACAAAAACTAACAACTTTCCATTTCCAATAAAACAAATAAAGCAGGCTATGAAAACTGCCAGCATTTCAATATGAATTGTGGGCTGCCAGTCAGCTAGCACAACCTTACAATTCAGAGAAAAGCAAGAGACATTTTAAAAGATTCGGGGGATGGGGGGCGGGGAGTGCGGTGGCAAGGAAGCAATGATAAAATCTTGAAATTCTCCAAATTTATATATGCCATTTAACTTTACTATAAAATCCCTCAAATAAATGTGTTTCTAATATTAGCATTAAATGAGACTGGTGTATTGAGTAGAACTATTTGTATAATAATGACAAAGTTTCAGGGCAGCAAAATAGACTCAATTGAAACTTAAATTCTAATTCCTGAGCAGCTTCTGAGTAATGAGAACAAGTCAGAATTGTCCTGGCCCTCTTCTTCAACAGTGGAAAAGGGATTATGTAAAAATTTTTTGAGAAATTTACAATGTAACCTATGGTTTCTCAAACTTTTCCTTCCAGGTAGCCACACTGGGGAAGTAGGGTGAATATATCCTTCCAGTAGCTGTGAATTTAGCCTAAAGTTGCCCATTTCTCTTTAACATTCATATATATTTGAACTGTATGACATAAAATATTTATCTTCCTGTAAAAATATAAATGCTCTAAATTATTAGCTACTTAAAATCATGTTACCCTCATATTAGTTAGGCTATGTGTTAAACTGCTATATTAAGATTCCAAATATACTTGCTAGAATAAGATATTTTATTTCTCATGTTAACAGGCTGGAGATAGCAGTTTGTTAAGAGTGTATCAGCAATACTGTTTCATGAGGACATTCAGGGGCCCAGCTCCCTTCCATGTTGTTGCTCCCTACCCTTTAAGGAATAATCTTCGCTCAATCAAAGCTCACTCATCTCCAAATCTATGTTTCAGATTTGGAGACACAGAAAAGTGAAGATGAGCATCATTTCCATTTCCATTTCATGGGTGAGACCTAGTCACATGGCTGCAGTAGCTGCAGAGGATGGCAAATATAATTTCCAGTTTCTATGTGGCTGGCAAAAATTAAAGTAAAAGTGATGCTACAGAAATACCACATATATGGATATATGGATAGAAAAAAACTTCAATAAAACCTATTGAAATATCACTAATGACCATTTCTGAATTATGTGATTCTATAAATTTAGGTTACTTATAATTTTGGGTATTTCCTAATTAAAAATAAACATCTACACTAATAGACAAATATGTAAATTGACTGTACCTTCACAAAGCCCTATAGCCAACCAGGAGGGAATATGCAAATTAGCGGGACAAAGATGGCAGAAGCCACAGAGCAAGCGGGAGGCTTGGGTCACCTCCAGCAACGAAGAAGCCAAGCTTCCCACCCACCTGGGCCAGCCACCATAGGAGGGGCCTGTGGGCAGCAGGCCACGGAGCAGGCCTGAGCAAGTGGGAGGCTTGGGTCCCCTACGATGGAGGAAGCTTGGCTTTCTCCATTGCCAGCAGTGGAGATGCCCACCCTGGCCACTGTTGAAGGAAGGGCCTGTGGGTGGCAGCCACAGAACTGGCCTGAGCACCAGGAGGCTTGGGTCAGCAGCTGAGGGAGGGACCTGCAAACGGCCATCAGCACCTCACGCAGGCTGGCCACGCCACTATCGGGGTGAGGGTCACTGCTGGGGAGGGGGGTGGCCAGCCTGAAAACAGCCCTCATCCAGGCCACCCCACTCCTTAAGAAAACCCCTCCCCCTTATCTAGGACACCCTTCAGGGCAAACCAGCTGGCCCTCATCCATGCACCAGGTCTCTATACTAATAAAAGGGTAATATGCTAATTAGACTTGGAGACCTTACAGGAGACCTTCTGGATGTTCTTCTGGACAAAGCCATGGTGGCAGGGCCAAGGTAGAGGCAGTTAGGGGCCAAGAGGAGAGGACAGTTGTGGGTGATCAGACCAGGATGGCATAGCAGTTGTGGGTGATCAGGCCAGTGAGGGGACTGTTGGGGGCGATCAGGCCAGCGGGGTGGGGAGGGAGCAGTTGGGGGTGAGCAGGCTGGCAGGGGGGACAATTGGGGATGAGCGGGCCAGGAGGCGGAGTGATTAGGGGCAATCAGGCAGACAGTCAAGCGGTTAGGAGCCAGCAGTCCCAGACTGCAAGAGCGATGTCCGACTGCCGGTTTAGGCATATTTATTTTCGAAGATAGTATATTCAAGTCCCCACTATCCTCTCACCCATCTTATTTCTATTAAAAAGTAACATGCAGTTAATACTTTCAGGGAATGATATCTTCTTTGACTTATGTACCAAAAGTGGTGCCTTAGGGAAGGAAATGACCTGCAATTAAATATATTTCAGGAAAATATATGTCTTAGTTGGAATTAGACCTTCTGCTTGTCCTTCCTTTAATGTCTGTGATCAGACTTTCTTGAACTATTTACCACATGTTTGTTTAGGTGGTAAATACAGACTATAAAACCAGCTCTTTCAGGGGACATAAAATGAGCTACTATTAGACAACTCATTTTGAACTGTCACATTTAATTTAGATACCTACATTAGGAGTTAAGTTGGCTATGAAAACTTCTACCTTACCCATATGGTCAGAAAGGCCTAACAAATTCAACTTGAGATGATATATGTTTATTTGTACATAAGAACTCTAAAAAAATATTTATGAAAATGTTTATAGTAGCCCTGACCGGTTTGGCTCAGTGGATACAGTGTTAGACTGAAGGGTCCTGGGTTTGATTCCAGTCATGGGCATGTACCTTAGTTGTGGGCACATTTCCAGTAGGAGGTGTGTAGGAGGCAGCTCATCGATGTTTCTCTCTCATCGATGTTTCTAACTCTCTATTCCTTTCCCTTCCTTTCTGTAAAAAAATCAATAAAATCTATTTTTAAAAAATGTTTATAGTAGAAAGTTCCCTCTGGGGTCTGGCAGAACAGAGGACAAATAAGACAGATCTATCCCACAAGACACCTATGGAGACAAATCTCATTGTATTAAAAATATATCTTCCAAATATCCTGTCAATGGAAGTTTAAACACTTTTTAAATCAATCAACTATGGACAGCAACTACAACATTTATTTTCTGAAATACTGAAATAATCCAAACTCCCAATCCTTATAAGCAACAACATAGAAGCACAAATATAAATAAGGGCATAAATTATATATTTTGAATATTTATTTGGGAGACATTTAACACTTGTATTACTCAGATATCTCATATAAAGAATGTGATTTCATATCAATGGCTCTGTTTAGGACATTAAATAAAATTTCTTCATGTGAAGAAAAGGCATTTCGAATCTTGTCTCTCTCTCATTTTTCCCCGTCCCTCTCTCTTCCCTCCCTCTCTGATTTTCTGAAAATAATAAATTCAATCAATATTATTTTTTACAGACAGCCATACTCATATTTATATATATTCATAGCATAAAGTACTGTACACTTCAGTTCAACTACTTCTGAGACAAACATTTTATTGAATGAAATTAACATATTTACAGAAAAAGAATGTAAAAGCTGTTTTGAAATTTTAAAGATACACCTTTAGCATTCATTACAATTCTTCATGATCCGAATCTGTCTCCCATATTATGAAATGAATCATTATTAATTATTATTAAATGAATAATTATTTCTACTATCTGCAGTAGAAAGAAAAGCATACAAAACCCGGAACTGTTATTAAATCATTAAACTCAGAGAAAAAGTAAAAGTGTGCAGAGAAGCTAACACTGGAATCACTGGATAACTACTACCAGCTCTATTTTTAATTTCTTTCCTATATTATTTCCAAAGCAAACAATACTCATTATATTCAGGGAAAACTACTGTAATGTGTTTGATTGCATGGGGCTGCTTTCTTACTTTTATCATTGTAATTGTTAAGTTCTGTATTCTATGGTACTCAGTATACCTTACATCCATGGACCCTCCTTGATACCTATAAGTATCATCAAATATGTAAAAAATGCATGTAGGCAATAAAGCAAAAATAGGACAGTAAAAACAATATGGTGTTCACTTTTGTTTTTTTGAAAGCAAGAGTATTCTTAACAATTGCTTGCTTGCTGTTGGCTCACAGAACTAGAGAATGTATATTAGAATCTTAGTCCTCAGAAAATTATTTCCTTTAGCTACTATTTGTCTAAGAAGTGATAAATCATATAATTTACAAGAAGAAAACTACTGAATCTTTCAGAAAACACAACCTGGCAGTCTGTCTTCAAAGCAAAATGATGAGGTGGCAGGAGTGTGATGGGGAAAGCGGTCTTCAGGAACATCAGGTAAGAGAATCCAGCTGTGCCTGGATGGTCTCTAGCTATTTACAAAGACAAGAAAAAGAGGAGAGCTGGTAAAGAAAGAGAAATTCATGTGAAGTGCTGTTTAGAAACATGCAAATAGAGGGAAAGGATGGCACTGGCAATTATGCATATTAAATCCATTCACAGCAATAAATACACCAATCACTTAAATTTTTTTTTTCTTTTTAGTGACAATATTAGAATTAGTGCTTACTAAATTTTAAAATTTGTAAAGGAAGATTTCTAAATATTACTGTTTTAAGTGTACCCAGCTGTTTCATTTTAAATGCTCATTATATAACTTTTAAAGGTGTGTGTGTGTGTGTTGGGGGGGGTGGGGGGGAAGTGCAGAATTTCCTAAGTTACAAAATCAGTATTTGGAAAGAATCATCAAAAATACTCAAAAGATAAATCTATAAGGCCTGGCATCTTCCTTTTCTTTTGCACACAGAAATTAAAATATTTAACATTACTTTATATCTAATGTGCCAGTGTGGCTAGGTACCACATAAGTCATTAAATATTGTTTACAGTAATACTCCTATTGCTTTAATTAAAACCATTTCCATTTTCTTCCTGATTTAGTTTGTCAGATTCTCATCTCAGCAATGCTTCCTACTGTGAAACATAAGGTGTTTACAAGTCAAGTTTAAAGAACTTAGTTCCATAATAGGGAACTTAAAATTAAGAATTCATAAAATGAAGGAAACATTAGGAAAAAGCCCACTTCTTAGAAATTATTTTTAAAAATACTAACCTTATTGTAGAAATCAAACAACTCCTTGTGATTAAATTCCACAAGAACTTTCTCCAGATTCTATAAGAAAGAAAAAGAAAAAAAGAATTTAGTTGTATACAATTTATAGTTTTTTTCTATCCAGCTAGCCCCCAAATATACCATCTTATTCTGAGTAGGTTTAAAAGGAATACAATATAAATGTTATCTGCTCTACTTAATATCATTGTTCCTAGAACTCATAAATGCACTTAATAACACTCCACATTAACAAAAGGTTTCAACTCTATAGGGACATCTGTTCTTTAGTTGACTCTGCAAAGTTTAATAAAATAGATGCCAGCAAGAGAACAATTTCATTATCTATTTTTTCAAGACAGAGATAATACATGAGATTATATTTCATCTTTCTCAGCAGTCCATTTGAAATCTGGTAAGTGCCATTACATAAAGACACCGGGGGCGGCATATCTGATTGGATCCATCCAGCTATTAATGCCTCACATCAGCACTGCTGCTGTCTCTAAGTATCTAACAGTTATGATCTTAACATGCTGAGATTGCTACCTTTTCCAATGTATAGACTCAGCAAAAGTTAAAAATTAACCCAACAGCTACAAAGCTGGGACTTAAATATGCTCCTTCCTTTTAAAAACCCATATGACTTAGAGAAGACCTCAAGAATAAGGGAGGAGGCAACCAACCAATGACTCATCATTGATGTTTCCTTCACTCTCCCTATCACTGAAATCAATAAAAACATATTAAAAATTCTAAAATAAAAGGGAGAATATAGAAGTGGTTTTAAGTGTTTCATGTCTATATGTAAAGAGATTATCTTTAGAATTTGAAAATCTATGTTTATCCATGGAGTGGCCAAGAGCAGTTGTTCTTTAGGAAGGTAACAATGGAGCCTAAGATAAGGCTAAAAATGGAAGGGGAGTTGGCCTGCTCCCCACATTGCCATGTTCTGGCATGAAACTGCAGAGTCCAAATTTTTAAATTCAAATCTGGTCTTCTAGGACATCATTGAGGTATCTTACCCAGAAAGGAGTAAAATCTATTTTATTTAATAGGTTGGTAGCTTTATTTATTATTCTAAATTTAGACATATAGTCCATGGCTCCATTTTTACTCTTGCTTCAGGCCTGAAAATATTAGGAATGGGCCTGATAAAAAACTTTTCCATGACATCTAATACTCCTAGCTTTATTTATTTATTTTTGATTTATGGATATTGTACCAATCTTTTATCCTTGATAATATAATTAGAAAGTCACAAATTTGCTTAGCAAACCAGAATCAACTCTCTAACTTTATTGTTTATTCCTCCAAAAATGTTTGGAAGGGTCTATCCATTAAGGAAGCATGTTTTCAAACAACTTTTTTTCAGTTTATTGTCAGGACACAAAGCAATGGTAGTCTAGACCTAACAAAGATATAAGAAAAGCATTATGTTTAATGAGAGTTCAACTATTTGTATTTAACAGTTGCTTCTCTTTGGATTGTCTAGCTCTACATATATCTTCCAACACTTTATATAGCCCTGGACTTTCAACCAACTCTGGGTTCATTAGTATCTTTGTTAAGAGAAGAAGAGGAGTAAATAAATTGAATCCAAACCCTCCATATCTCAGCTATCAGTAGCAACTCTATCAACAGGTTTTCTGGAGGAAGACGTAAAAGATCCTGGCTGAAATCGTTTTATAGGCTGAATTTGACAATGGATTTAATTATTCACTTGCTTCCTGTCTATCATTGTCATTAGATAATCCTGTCTATTACTGTCAAAGATAAATCTATAAGGTCTGGCTGGGAGGGATAGACTTAATTAGTTAGTCCTACCCTGTCTCCCCACCCCAAAAGAGTCAGAAAGATAGCCTGGATAATAAGATGTAGCCTATCCTATATAATCCTATATAATAAAAGGCTAATATGCAAATTGACCAAACAGCAGAATGGTCACTATGACATGCACTGATCACCAGGGGGCAGACGCTTAACAAAGGAGCTGCCCCCTGGTGGTCAGTGCACTCCCACAGAGCGAGCGCAGCGGCGGTGGCAGGAGCCTCTCCTGCCTCCACAACAGCACTAAGGATGTCCAACTGCCGGTTTCTACGGGGAGCAGGTCTAAGCCATCAGTTGGACATCCCCCAAAGGCTCCCGGACTGTAAGAGGGTGCAGGCTGGGCTGAGGGACTCCCTCCCACTCCCACCCCCCACCGAGTGCATGAATTTCATGCACCGGGCCTGTAGTTATATAATACTAAAAGAACTATCTTAGTGGCATAAAACTACAGTTGCAAGTTATATCAAATGTATCATCAGTTTGTCAATCATATACCAAAACTACTTTTAAACTAAAACTAAACAACTATCATCTTACTTGGTGAGATCAATTAAATATATTTTTTAATGTATGTGTATATAACATATATCTAGATATATGTACACCCACACCTTTAGATAGTATGGTATTCACTTTTTAAAAAAATATATTTTTATTTTTTTGTAATATATTTTTATTGATTTCAGAGAGGAAAGGAGAGGGAGAGAGATAGAAACATCAATGGTGAGAAAGAATCATTGATTGGCTGCCTTCTGCAAGTCCCACACTGAAGATCGAGCCCACAATCCAGGCACATGCCCTGACCAGGAATCAAACCATGCTGCTCAACCACTGAGCTATGGCTGGCTGGGTGATTCTTCACTTTTTTACATAGTCAAGTGTTTAAAAAAAAAGTTTATAAGAACATTACATCCTCATTTTTTCAGCAACCAGGTACAAAGGATATGTTCAGTTAAAAACTGTATTTTAAGTAAAAACATGTTAAAGAAAGAGCAGAGAGTTTATATTGTCTTCCAAAGGAATATAATGACTAGATAATTAATAAGAAGTATTTCTGGGAGGACTTTTTGTTGCTTGTTTATTTAACAGATGTATCAGTAGATACTGCTATTATTTACCATAACTCATTAAAAGCTTACTAGACTTGTGTGTTTTTTAAAAAATAAGTAATTTTATAATATCTAACTAAGCCAAGGTATTATTATACATACCCTTCACATAAATGAATACTTTTTAAACATAAAAATAAATAAGATTATTTTATTTTATTTTGCTTTGTTTGTTGCTATTGTTTTATTGGAGGTAAAGAGGGTGGTTGATTTGTACTGAGTCGTCCACACAATTGTATGGTCCCTCTTGAGAAAAAAGTAAGATGGAAGCCACTGCTAATGGTACCTGCTCATCTAATCTAATAAAAGAGTAATATGCAAATTAACCATCTCTCTGGGATGCCTAAGCCATGCCCACCAGCCAATCAGAGCGGCTGTTTGCAAATTAACCCAGCCAAGATGGCAGCCAGCATCCACAAAGCTAGAGTAAACAGCAGGCTTCCATTGCAACTGCCTGCCTAGGCTGGCTGAGTCTCTGCTCACGGTAACAATGTTTCAATTATAGAAGCCACAGAGCTGAAACAAACAGGAGGCTTCCTTACCTGTCTAGGCCTCAGCTCAAAGCAACAGTGTTTCAATTACAGAAGATAAATAAACCCCAGAAACCTAATTCCAGCCAGCCTCGCTGGGACCTTGGGTCAATGGGAGCTGTGGCCAGCCTGAAAGCCTGAAAACGGCCCTCAGCCCCTCACCCAGGCTGGCCAGGTACCCCAGTAGGGACTTAAACCCTGAAGGGACTGTGGGCAGCCTGAAAATGGCCCTCAGCCCATCACCCAGGCTTGCTACACCCCAGTGGGGTGAGGGTCCCACTGGGGGGGTTGGCCAGCCTGCAAACAGCCATCAGCCCCTCACCCAGGCTGGCCAGGCACGCCAGCAGGTGGGCATCCCCTGAGGGGTCCCAGACTGCAAGAGGGCACAGGCCGGGCTGAGGGACCCACCGAGTGCACAAATTTTTGTACACTGGCCCCCTAGTCCTATATAATAGAAGGGTAATATGCAAATTGACCCTAACAGCAGAATGACTGGGAATGACTAGTCACTATGACACACACAGACCACCAGGGGGAAAACGCTCAATGCAGGAGCTGCCCCTGGTGGTCAGTGCACTCCCACAGGGGGAGTTCTGCTCAGCCACAAGCCAGGCTGATGGCTGCCAGCACAGCATTGGTGGTAGGAGCCTCTCCCGCCTCCTCAGCAGCACTAAGGATATCTGACTGCAGCTTAGGCCTGCTCCCCACTGGCAGGTGGACATTCCCCAAGGGCTCCCAGGCTGCCAGAGGGATGTCTGTTTGCCAGCTTAGGCCTGATACTCTAGGGAATGGGCCTAAGCCAGCAGGTAGACAACCCCTAAGTGGTCCCAGACTGTGAGAGGGCACAAGCCAGACTGAGGGACCGCCCCCCCCCAAGTGCACAAATTTTGTGCAACGGACCTCTAGTGTGAGAATATAGCAGAGTAACATTTTTTTAGTCTCCTTGGTTCTACACAATCTTCCTTGATCTAACTTTCTAAGAAAGTTACTTCCCACAAGACCCTCCAAAAACGCTTATTCCAAACAAATTGGTGTACTCACTATGTCCTACATATCCTGCACTTTTTTCTCTGTTTTTTGCTCATGTGGTCTCCTACTTTCTGATGAACTGTGGTTCTAAATAGGTAAGGTAAAACAACAAACTAAAAGAAAGTATAAGTGAATATCTCCATTACCTTGAGGTATATAAAGACTCCTTCAAAAAGACATGAAAATATACTAACTATGTAATCTTTAGCAGTATGTAAGCTGTTAGTAAATAATATACTAACTATAAAGAAAATGATAAGTTGGAATACATTTGATCAAAACACATCATCAAAAGACTCAAAAGTTTAGCCACAAAGACTCACATCTAGAATACATAAAAATCCCTACAAATCAATAAGAGACAAAACTCAGTTTAAAAATGGGCAATATATGTAAAATCATTATATTATACAACAAAAACGAACACAATGTTATGTCAATTATATCTCAAATTTTTAAAAGCCACCTGGGTGGTAGTGTTTGGCTTGGGAGAAGGAAGAAACTATCAGAAGATTCTTATGATGTCAAATAGATTGTTAAAATGGACTCCACTCTAGCTAGTCTGTGTATGTTTAGTTAACAATATTAGTGATTATAATGGGTTTTACTAGAATATAGAAGACTGAAGGCATATTTAAAAATAATCCAGTTTTATTGCCTGTATACTAACATACTAAATTGTTTGACCCATGAGGCCTGGTTGGTGATGGAATGCAAGAGGTGGAGGAATTAATACTTAGGAACATAGCCCTTCTCCTGCTAGACTTCCTGGCAGTTTGGAGGCCTGGTTGGTGGTGGAATGCAAGAGGTGGAGGAATTAATACTTAGGAACATAGCCCTTCTCCTGCTAGACTTCCTGGCAGTTTCTCCAGCTGAGAAAAGTGTCCAAGAATGCAATGGATTGACAGATATTCTCTGGTTAAAGGAAAAAAAGAAAAAAAGACAAGAGACTTGAACAGACACTTCACAGAGGAAGATGTACAAATAGCCAGAAACATAAAAAAATATATTAGAAACCATACTGCTGGGAGAGATAGAAACTTGTATAACCATTCTGGAAAACTGTTTGGCAGTATTTTCTAAAGTTGAATATATGTACAACCTATAACCCAGAAATTCACTCCTAAGTAGAATACTGCACTCAACAGAATTGTATCCATACCAGGAGATCCGTACAAGAATATTGATAGTATTATCAATACTCAAAAGAACCAAAAAACAGAAGTAACCAAAATTTCTTTCAACAGAAGATTGTATAAAAAATTGTAGTATAAGGCGGGTGGAAGGGCAGGGGAAAAAAGAGATATATGTACTAATCTTTGTAAAACTGTATGTAATTAATAAAAAAAATTAAAAAAATAAAAAATTATAGTATAGTAATACAGTAAAATATTACACAGACATTAAAATAAACTACAGCTAAATATAACATCTTGTCTGATTCTCACACACATAATGTTAGAGATAGGAACTGAAGAACACTTATCAATTGATTTCATTTATATAAAGTTTAAAAAAACAACAACAAGAAGTTTTAGAGAAAAATACTTAGGTGTTAAAACTACAGAGTAAAGCAACCAAGATACTATTAGAATAATATTTCCTCTGCGAATGTAATGCCAGCAGTGATAGAGAAGTGTGAAAACTTCAGATGTGGTTTAGAGGTAGAAGAAATAGCACTTAGTGACAGACTTGAGCTGGGACGGAGGGGCTGAAGGAATAGAAAAAGTCAAGAATGGCTCTCAGGTTTCTGGCAAGAGAAACTGGATAGATGTAACTAAGATAGGAAACTCTAGAAGAGAAGATTTGAAGGAGGGAATCAAAAGTGCAGTTTCAGATGTAATTAGCTTGATGTCTGTGAGATTTCCCTGAAAACATGTGAAGTAATGTTGGAAAGCCAGAAAAGAAATTTAGGTAAGAGATAAACATTTGAGGGTTACTGACATATTAATATTTAAGATTGTAAGAGTGGATGAAATTGCCTTAGAAAAGAATGCAATATGGGAAGAAAGGGTAACCTGGGGGTGAACCCTCTTTAGGAATGCCAACATTTAGGGTAGGTAGATGCTCCATAAAGGGTATCACTAGATTAGCTTCCATGTGGTATGTGGTAATATGTGGCGGGCATTTATTACATGGGTCAAATAATTTAGTATGTTAGTATACAGGCAATAAAACTGGATTATTTTTAAATATGCCTTCAGTCTTCTATATTCTAGTAAAACCCATTATAATCACTAATATTGTTAACTAAACATACACAGACTAGAAGATTTACTCTCTTTTTTCTGCCTTATACATATAAGATTACAACTCAGAACCCATTTAGGAAATTAATTACTTAAATTGTCTAAGATGATGTCATGCATTAATAATAATATCAAACTTAAACTTCTGCACCCTATCTGAAAACACTGCAAAGTAAAAATGAAAGTACAAAGATTAACATCCTGCCAATGTCTTAAAAGAGAAGATGTACTGTTCACTCATTACTTTTCATCTTTAATTTGTAATACTGTCTACAAGTACCTGGATAATGTTGCACATAGCCATTAGCAAAATTTCCATGGAAACAATCTAGTGAGGTCTTCAGAGGGGTCTAACTTGATGAAAGCTGACAGTAAAAATGCCCTTTGCTTTCCCATTAGTTAGGAATTAGGAACACATACACATTTTCCAAGAGAGAAATGTATTAGGCTCTCCATAAATTATCCAAGTAGAAATAGCCTCTAAATAATACAGCTATAAACCAGATAAGAATTAAACCAAATTTACATTGCTTAGCTTTTAAACTTAAACTGGATATCAGAATTAGAAATGATACAATTATCTTTTCACCTAGAAAATTATGAGTGGAGGATACTAGTAAAAGAAAAACTACTACTACCTTATAAGTAGGAAGTGAATGAAATAAAGGATCTCCCTAAGGATTTTCTACTGTGAAAAAAATTTATGTAAAACTGCATGAAATACAGTCACTAAATGTATAATCAGAAGTATCTATTTCAGCTGTTAAAACATTTAACCTGTTATCTGTATATGCCCTTATCATTCTGGCTAAAATATTACTTTGTTTTTGTATAGACAATACAATGTGTTTGGTAGTCATATCATCACCATTTTCTGTCCTCTTAAAAATTACAATGATCTATGCATGAACAGATCACAAACTTGGAGCCAATACAAATGCACTTCATACAGTACTCATTAACTGTAATTTATTCTGTGTATGCTGATATGTCATTATGATTTTCAGCTTTGGCACTGAAATATTTAGCTATGGCTGCTGAATATAATCAGCAAGATAAGAGGTTTTGATATGATTACATGAAGCTCCTTATATAGAGTAAGCTCTTTTTCTTGTATGTCAGCAGAATGACTGGGAATGACTGGTCACTATGACACACACTGACCTCCAGGGGGCAGACGCTCAATGCAGGAGCTGCCCCTGGTGGTCAGTGCGCTCCCACAGGAGAACTCTGCTCAGCCACAAGCCAGGCTGATGGCTGCCAGCACAGTGGTGATGGTGGGAGCCTCTCCCGCCTCCTCAGCAGCACTAGGGATGTCCGACTGCAGGTTAGGCCAGCTCCCCGCTGGCAAGTGGACATCCCCTGAGGGCTCCCGAGCTGCCAGAGGAATGTCTGTTTGCCAGCTTAGGCCCGATCCCCCAGGAAGCGGGCCTAAGCCAGCAGGTGGACATCCCCTGAGGGGTCCCAGACTGTGAGAGGGCACAGGCTTGGCTGAGGGACCCCCTCATATATATATATGAATATATATATATATGAATATATGAATATATGAATATATAAAAGGATAGCACTGAGAACCATGAAATGGAGCTTTTTTCTGTAATAAATATTATAGGTGATGCTATCTTTTTTTGGAAATTATACTTTATTCTAATTATAAGTACTTATCTGATTACTGAAGCATTATCATTACAAATTTAGAATAGCTGCATTACTTAACTTTTCAAAATGTGTATTATTATTCTAGCTGAGGAATTCCAGGTAAACTACAGATACCAAACTAAAATCATATTATGTTTCCAATATATAGTTTTAAAGACTGTGAACTTAATGCCACTTGTTCTCCAAACCACTTTATTTATGTCTTCATACACATAAATTTGGATAATGTGTGTGTACTTTCAAGAGCTATCATGTATTCTGCATCCTAAATCAAATAACCTAATATAATCTGTAGTGTTAATAAAAGGTAATTAAAAACATATGTTGGTTTAATTTTTTTCTATTTTTTGCTGTCATGTCAGTGTTCAAGGAAAAGAGGACCAATGTGTGTACTAAATGAGTATTAATTTCATTTTAGTTACAATTTACATCTCTTCTAAGCTAACTGAAAGCTCTGTTTCTGCAAAATAAAAAGGGTAAGTTCAGCATTTGCTTCATGTTATGAAGGGTTCTGAATTTATCACATAGGGGGACACCTGAAAATCCACTGTTAACTTTAACATAATAATGGGACACCTTCAACATATGGGCCCAAAGTCTGAAAAACAGGCAAACACAATAACTCATTTAATTATAGGGTCAATAAAGGCAGAGACTGTTTAGAAGAAATTATTAACTGTAATTATTTGTCCCATTATAGATTTTTAACTTGTAATGGTGACAGATGAAGACTGAGCTCATTTTTCCATCCAAATTAATTTCCTGCTAACCTAATTACCAGATTACGATTTGCAAAATCCTCTTGGAATCATCAAATGAACTAACAATGCATATTCTAAAATCCGAATGGTTCTAAATACGTTGATATTTTTTTATAATCCTGAGTATATCAGGTGCTCATAAATAAGGTTTTTATTTTACCTTTGATATACAGTATTTAGGGAATATTACTATTAATTCAACACAAATAGAATTATTGGCAGATAGTTCAGTCTGTACTTGAGTAAATGGTGGAGCATAGATTTTATTTTAATTTTGGGAAAATAATGAGATTGGAGAATTTAACTTACAATTTTTAAAACATATTCATGGAAATACTGATTTACCACACAGCTCACCCATTTTAAGTAAATATTCAACAGTTTTTAGTATATTCATAGAATTGTGCAACTATCACTACAATTAATTTTAGAGCATTTTCATCACCCCAAAAAAGAAACCCCATACCCTTTAGCTATCATCCACCAAGACCTAACTATCCTTACCTTCCCGCTCTACTCCTTGCCATTCTAGGTAACCAGCAATACACTTGCTGTGCCTATAAATTTGTCTCTTCTAGAAAAGATATAAATTTTAAATAGATCCCTGATGAACCCCAGAAACAAGCTATAAAAAAAGAGGAGCTCTGAAAACACAAAAACTGAGGAATGTCTTGAGAGGTAGGATAAAAACTAGAAACGTGCTATCATGGACCCTAAGGAAAGACAGACTTTTAAATAGGAAAGGGTGATTTAAGTGTCAAAGGCTCCCAAGAATCAACTGAGAAAAGGACTAATACATTTTAGATTCAACGACAAGGAGAATGTTACTGACACTGGAATAAGTATTTTTGGTGGAATGGTGTGGAGAAGCCAAACCCAGTTGATTAGAGGGATGAATATAAAGTGAGGAAGTTAAATGAATGTAGACCAGGAGTTGGTAAACCATAGTCCACAAGCCAATTCTGGCTAGCTGTCAACTTTAGTAAATAAAGGTTCATTGGAACACAGACACACTCATTGGTTTGTGTATTTATTGTCTACTGGAGGCCTGGTGCATGAAATTCATGGATGGGTAGGGTCCCTAGGCCTGTCTGCCCGGCAATCAGGACCTATTGGGCTTTCCAGCTGCCAGCTAGGGTCTTCCTTCTGGCTGCCAGCTGGGGCCTCCCTTCCCCAACTGCTGGCCCGGGCCTTCCTTCATTCTGTGCCACCACCTGGTGGTCAGTGCACATCAGAGTGAGCAACAGAACTCCCAGTCTCCCTGTCGAACTCCCATGGGGACATTTTGCATGTTAGCCTTTTATATATAGAGAGAGCTGCTTTCCTGTTACCACAGTAGTGTCATATTGCCTGCAAGCTTAAAATAGTTACTATTTGCCCCTTCACAGAAAAATGTTTGCAACCCCTCCTGTAGACAACCATCTTAAATTAGTAGTTCTATTTACCAAAGTGACCTAATAAACAACCATATTCCATATTATGTTCACTATTGCCAGTTAAAAAAAACCTGTTTACATGTAAGTGGAAGTAAGTAAAATCAGCTGTGTTTTATACAGCATAATTCCCATCTCAAGATTGAAATTCCAGGCCCTCTTCACTACCACCTGATGCACTCTTATTTTATAGGAATGGCTGGTGACAGCTACAGAGGCTGTTAGATCATATTTCTGCAATAAACAGGATGTATCACTTAGCAGCTCTTATTTATACAATTTTTCAAACAGTAAAGTCTTACAGCATGCAAATCTCAAGAGAACACAAATGTGTTCTCTTATTAAAACATAAATTTTTGTCTCAAGCTTTATCTCTTTTCTAAAGTTTATTAATAGTAAGTGCTTTTTTAAAGTATTAGTCCCAACTATTTTATTTTAATTGGTTATGTATTCATATAAAGTTCATAAAAATTTTGTTTGTCATATTTAAAACTACAGTTAATCAATGCTAAGAAGAAGCCAAAGGTTTGAATGAGAAACATTAAACTGGGCTGTTCAGCTTTTGCTTGTTATTTGAGGTCCTTCCCTAGAATGACACATAAGGTAATAAAGCTACACAATTTAGTTTAATATTTTGTATCTGTTGGTGATTAGAGAGGTTAAGTACCTCTCTAGTCTAATCATTAATATTAATGAGCTTTGTGACCTACGTCAATTTAATAAAACAAATCTTTAAATAACCTATTAAGAAGTTCTCAATATTTTGAATTTGAAATTATCTTATACAATTACTTTATAGTGCTGAAAAATACATAAGGGTTTCAAAGGCATTTCCTATCCTAAAAATGAAAAAAAAAAATGATGGAATGGTGAGACCATCTATTAAAAATCACTTTTTTATGACAGTTCACATCGGGCTTTGAAATCATAGATTCATAGATTAGGACATTAAGACAGGTTATTCCATAGTTGGAGGAAATACAGTATGAGAACAAGTTAAACCTATTTAACCTCAAAGTAATTATAAGTAACTTTTACTTTCAAGTCAGATTTGAGTTAACAAATACAAAAATGATAAGGTTGGTGGAATCTACTCAAATAGTTGTGAAAAGTTACTCATTTATGTCATAAAGTTGGAAAAAGTCAATAATATTTTTTAAAATGAAATGTTTGTGTGAAGCAACGTTAATTAAGGTGGGATTAAGTCATAATTTATGGGTTTCTCTTTGAGACATTTATAAAGAGACTGGCTTAAAAAAATTTGCAGAAACTTATAGAAGTAGCCACAGACTATGTTGCAAATCAGAACTCTTTCAAATAGACAGCCTCCTCTTTGATGGAACAGACTTATTTAAACTAGAATTATTGGTAACATGGTGGCTTAGGAATAATGGCATATTACTGGTCAATGTCTCAGTTTGGTGTTGGTTTAGAATGTTGATATAGTTCATGAAGAGGGCTTATGTTTGTGTGGCAAGAATTAGATTTGAGATAGGTAGTAAAGTACTGAGCAGGACTGTTAATACATCCTTTCATTTGGGAATGTTACCAAAGTGATCACTGAAAGAAGCAGCATCCCTTCCCCTTCCCTACTGCCCCCATGCTATCATCTCGTCCAAAGACTTATTTCTCAAAAATTGGAATGTTTAATTTGCTTAAGTTCCTCCTCCTCAGTCTCATCATTCTCTAGACCATACTAAATACTGATCCCAACTCAATTTTTAAAGTGTCGCTCTCATTAGGTTGATCTTCTATTAAAAATAGTATCTCCCCAATTACCAATAATTAAACTCTTATCTCTTTTGTCTAGAGGTCAAAGCTTCCATAAGCTGGTCCCAGTCTACCTTTTACTTTTTAATTATAAAATATTAAAAACAGTAAAATTAGCCCTGACCGGTTTGGCTCAGTGAATAGAGCATTGGTCTGCGGACTAAAAGGTCCCAGGTTCAATTCCAGTCAAGGGCATGTACCTTGGTTGTGGGCACATCCCCAGTAGGAGGTGTGCAGGAGGCAGGTGATCGATGTTTCTCTCTCATCAATGTTTCTGACTCTGTAAAAAATCAATAACATATAGTTTTTAAAAAAATAGTAAAATTATAGGAACTAATGTAACAGATATTCATGTAACCCAACACCTAGATATAACTCATATTAACATTTGCCTTTAAAGAATACAGTTAAAATTTGCCACCACTTATCCCATTTCCTTCAGTTCAGTAGAAGGATAAAGATTTGCTGGAAATAAAAGCATAATATATTATTAAGACCGGAAAGCTGAACGACCTTCCTGACGTCCTTCCGAAGAAGCTGTGATGGTAGGGGCCGAGGCAGAGGTGGTTAGGGGTGATCAGGCAGGCAGGCAAGCAGTTAGGGGCAATCAGGCAGGCAGGCAGAGACGGTTAGGGGCGATCAGGCAGTCATGCAAATGCTTAGGGGTGATCAGGTAGGCAGGCGAGTGGTTAGGGGCAATGAAGCAGGCAGGCAGAGTGGTTAGGAGTGATCAGGCAGGCAGGCAGGCAGGCGAATGGTTAGGAGCCAGTAGTCCCGGATTGCGAGAAGGATGTCTGTGAGATTGGGCCTAAATTGGCAGTTGGACAACCCCTGAGGGATCCCAGATTGTGAGAGGGTGCAGGCTGGGCTGAGGGACACCCTCCCCCCTACATGCATGAATTTCTAGTAAAAATATAAAGTAAGAAATCAGAGACAATGAACAAAAGACTTAAAAATGTAAAAATATAATTATTAACTACATCAAGTTTAGAAGAATAATTTTTAAATGCCACTCATTTATTAGTCTTAGACTGGAATTTTGAAAATAAGAAAATAACAATGAAATGGCAATTAATAACCTCTTTTACCTTTATTTGAAATTTGTGCTGGAAGAGAAATTAGACCTAGTCTTTGGAGACAGGATTTGAACATTCAGAAATAGAGTAAAGAGTATTTATTGATTTTCCCACCTTCATCCCTTTTTCCTCTAACAAAAGTTGGAGAAGACACAGATAAGAATAAAGCCAATTATCTTCTTTAATAACATACATGTATACATGCCCTTGCCAGGTGGCTCAGTTGGTTCGAGTGTCATCCCATACACCAAAAAGTTGTGGGTTTGATTCCCAGTCAGGGCACATACCTCTAGGTTGTGAATTTGATACCCTGTTGGGGTGTGTACAGGAGGCAATCACCGGTGTATCTTTCTCATATCAATGTTTCCCTCCTTCCTTTCCTTTTTATGAATCAGTAAAAACATATTCTCAGGTGAGGATTTAAAAAATAATAATGTATATGTGTGCAAACCAAAATATCTTACAATATAAGAAATTAAAATAGTTGACAAAAATAATTTCTCAACATATAACTACATTCATGGAAAAGTTGCAGAGAGGTGCTTAAGAAGAGGCTAAAATATCTGGGGAAAAACCCCCAGTATAGTTCTAAAATGCTATTTATAGAAAAAGATATGAAATAACCCCAAAATTAAAAATACATAATTTAGTATATAAAACCATAAAAATTAACATGAAAATGCCTGAAAAAAGGTATCAGGCAAAAATATAATTAATCAAAAATCAGACTAATCCAAGTTTTTCTAACTTAAACTGAGTAAGATTTTTTATTTTATTTACTGCTTGAAATCCAAAGGTCAACACAGTCTATGAATTAAAATGTGAACGTTAGAAGGAGAGATCACTGTCTGCATGATGATCTCAGTATAATCTGGTTCACATATTGGGTCAGTGAATCATGGGTTTGGTGCATGGCCCAAGATTTCTCCAAGTGGTTTAGCTTTTCCCCAACAGACTTGGTAGGAAATCTTTCCTCTAGAAATACTATGTTCAGAGAAGACTATTTCAGTACTTTAAAATAAGATATTCACATGTAACCATTCACATCACAGTAAAAATAAACTTTTGTTGTCAGTACAATTCTCCTTAATGTTGTACTTTAAATATTGATAGGTTATATACATGAAGAGACTTAAAGAGTGTAATAGAGGTAGTTCTTTAGAAGGTAGATTTATTTTGTTGTATCAACTAAGACCTATTTAGTTCTTAGTTGATACAACAAAGATAGATAATGTCTTCTAAAATTAGATATAAAACAACATTAAAATCTGTAAAATATTTTATATATATACTAGAGGTCTGGTGCATGAAATTCGTGCACAGGGCGGGGGAGTTCCCTCAGCCTGGCCTGCAACAATGCTAGCATCTCTCGCCCTGGCCTCTAGCCCAAGGCCCCTCCCCTCACTTTCCTCTGCACAGCCAGGCCTCCTCCCTTGCCATCCCTCTGCACGGCCTCAAGCCCAGCATCCCTCATCCGGGCCTCCTGCCCAAGGTCCCTCTCCTCTCCTCCCTCCACGCTGGGCTCGCATTGTCAGGGTGACACCACCAGCATCCCGCTCCAGCCACTATGGGTGCTGCCATCTTTGTCACAGAGTGATGGTTAATTTACATATTACTCTTTTATTAGATAGGATATAAAGAGGAAATATGCAAATTAGGGTGGGATGCCGTAATGGGTCATGACCAAACAAGAGGAGGTTGTGCACACAGGTGAGGCCCGGAGCAAACACGGACAGGGCCGGGGGGGCCGGCCTACAGCCTCCATGGCCAAGCACAGGCCTGGAGAGAAGACGGTGGGTCTGCCTCCCATGGAAGCAATGCAGCTCCCTCCCGCCTCCCATGGAATCGACACGGGTCCCACCTAGCTCCTGTGGAAGTGGCGTGGCTCCTTCCCAGCTCCCATGGAAGCTGCATGGTTCCCGTGAAAGCAGTGTGGCTCCCGGTGGCATGCTGCAGTTCCCACTGGCTCCTGCAGAAACGGTGGGTGGCCTACTGCGGCGCACAATATCATGCAATGGGCTACTAATATCTTTATAAGAAAGCAATATTAATTCTTAGGACCTTGACCAGATTCCAGTAATTGCTTTCCATTGAAATTTTCTCCTATAGTTAAAAAAATATATAACAACTCAATTTAAAAATAGTATGTAATTTGTATCTATAATTTACCAGTACCACAAAAGTGATGTAAAGTTTCCAATTTTAAATAAAAATGTATGCTTTATATTGAAGGGTCTGTGTAAGCACAAAGATTTTTTTTTTTAGAGAGAGAGAAGAAAGGGGAGAGAGAGAAACATTGATCAGCTGCCTCCTGTATGTGTCCCAGTCAGGGATCAAACCCGCAATCTTTCAGTGTACAAGATGACACTCTAACCAGCTGAACTCCTGGCCAGGGCAGCACAAGATTTTTCTTTTCCATGTATTCAAATTAACTTTGGCCACCCTAGTTTCATTTAGTTACAGAGTAAAATATATTTTAAATAGTTGATGAAATTCCTAAATATGCTCTGTCCAAACTTTACAAAGTCTTAGGGTCACTCTTCTCTTCCCTCTCTAATCCATCCAATTCTGAGGGATGTTTAGAGTTTAGGCCTTGCAAAGATTCTTCATTTCTGACAGAAGTTCACATACCCTAGGTTGCCACTTCAATCCTTCCACAATTCAAGTTGAATTCTTTTCTCCCTACTACTTCTCCAAGTATGCTATAATTATTTGCTAATTACTACTCTTGAGCACTTACCTATTTTCTCAAAATAGTGCATTTGTTCTTTTTTTTTTTTTTAAAATGTATTTTATTGGTTTTTTACAGAGAGAAAGGGAGAGGGATAGAGAGTTAGAAATATCGATGAGAGAGAAACATCGATCAGTTGCCCCCTGCACACCCCCTACTGGGGATGTGCCCGCAACCAAGGTACATGCCTTTGACCGGAATCAAACCTGGGACCTTTCAGTCCGCAGGCAGGCGCTCTATCCACTGAGCCAAACCGGTCAGGGCATAGTGCATTTGTTCTTACTGCCCCCTTCAATGAGAATATACTGCTCTAACTAAGTTCCACATGGCAAAATTCTACCATTCTTCAAGGGTTCGGCTAAAACACTTCTTCCATGAGGCCTTCCCCCATCTCCCAAAAGGAATGCATCTCTTCTTCTGAGCCAGCAGTGCAACACCTAACACAACCTACCTTGTGCTGCA
Organism: Murina feae; assembly: GCA_004026665.1. Taxonomy (NCBI): domain Eukaryota; kingdom Metazoa; phylum Chordata; class Mammalia; order Chiroptera; family Vespertilionidae; genus Murina; species Murina feae. The sequence goes on along the minus strand of PVJC01011546.1, from coordinate 12,442 downwards.
TTTTCCCACTGAATATATCATCACTTTTCTACTACAGCAATTTTCAACCTTTTCATCTCATGTTACTAATTACTAACCTAATTACTAAAACTCTGTGGCACACCAAATATATATATATTTGCTTATCTGACAAAAAATAAGTATAATTTAAATTCATTCACAAGGGACAATGACTATTGTTGTGTTGGCTGTTGTCATTTTTTAATTTGAGAATCTAAGGAAAAGAGGTCATCTCCCCTGACTAAATAGCCAAGTATTGCATGTTTTAAAAATTCTTGTGGTACACCAGTTAAAAATAGCTGCTCCAGTGGGATAAAGTTTCCTAGAGGGTAAAATCCTGTCTTCCTTTTGTTTAGCACAATGGCTATGAAGACTGTGAACTCTGGCGTAAACTGCTTGTGTTTATAAGTTTCGCAAGTCACTGTCGGGAGGAAACGGGAATGCGCTGTCCTCAGTTTCCTCGTCTGTACTATGGGGATAATAACAGCACCTACTGGGCAGGAACATGAGGCTCAAATGAGTGTTGCACGCAGATGACTGCAAGTGTGTGCAATCCTTATCATCATCATTTTAATGCTCCACATGTACCCTGCCTAGATACTTGAATAAAATAAATGTTTAATAAATGCTTGCTAAGTAGAATAGATGTTTTTTGGCTTTTTGGATTGAATGGAAAATAAAGCCACATGTATAATGCTGAGAGTGAAAATAAAAACTCTCTCCAATGTAATGTGTTAAATAAGCAATAAGTAAACAATTACATACATAGAGTTATGTAAATGTTGTCCAAATAAATTACTTTCTGGAAAGGATATAACATTACTGCTTGGATATAGCCTAAATATGACTACAATTCTGAAAGCTATTTTCCCACTATTATAGATAGTCTGAGAGGCCCTTTATATATATATAATGAAACTCGATTTCAATTGTATCAGAACAGCATGAAAAACCCTGACTTTCAGGAAGAGTAAAATAAAAAAGCCAGTATGCAGAATATTATGTTCTAGTCAGAGAACATGCAGAGGGTTGGGTTCCTTTCCCACATGACATTGCTTCTTATTAAAACAGCAACTCCCAGCTATTTTTAGATGTACTGACTTTTGAAGACAGACCACCAAATAATGCAACTGTTTTAGGAAGCACAAAAAATGTCTTCAATAGAATAATCCTATGAAGTTCATTTTCACTTGTGACTTAATCTAGAGAATAAGTCTTAATTTTTATCAGAAGTATTCCCACTACTCTTTTGTATGAACAGGTGAAAACAAAAATGAAATGCCAATTACTCAGAATATAGTCAGTATCAGATTTTCAGGACATGAACTTATTCATGGTAAGCATTACATTACATTTACATAATATAGATTTCCTTTAAAGAAGTAAATATTATCAAACTAAAAGAACTGACCAAGCATTGCATTTAAATGATACCTATGTTACAAGAGGCTCAAGACATTTTGCAAAACTTGACAGAAATGGTATCTCTTTCCATCAAGCTCTGAACTAGGAAAAATCCATGCTAAGAAGGGCAATTGAGAAATTAGCAATATGATGCAGGAGTCATGCCCAACAATCATAAAGGGGGTTATAATGCTGTGTCTGTTATGTCAACCAGTGGGCCTCAAAACTATAGGCTTCTATTTTCAAATTAAGCCTTGATTTGCCTGCTACACGGCATTGGAGTTAATGCCCCCATCTTCTGATAAGAGACAGGACTGAGAATTCTAAAGTGCAATAGTGGAAGTAACAATAATATTAGATGCTGTGAAATGAATTGTAAAATGACAGAGTGCAGGGATATCCTGACTAGCTGAACTTTCACTAAACAGTAATTTTTGAAACTATTGAAGGGAATGAACTAGACTATTAAACAGTACTATGGCTGCATATATACATTCAAAATTAGACCTGAATTACAGTTGAACAAACCTGCAAAATAAAATCTCTTTCTTCCCCCAGCACTATGTTCTGCATTTTAGGATTCATTGAAGGAAAATACACCTCTCTGAGAAAGCAGAGCTAGATGGATCCTGTATGGCAAAATGTAGTTGAAACCTGGAACAGTTAGACTTGATTTAAGGGCCACACTATTAGTTAACAGCTCTGAAGTTCTGGCATTTTTAAACGCCAAGGGTACAAGTTCACACTCCGGATAAACTCCAGCTTTCTCTAACTCTTAATCTTCCCAGATAGTATGGTTTGCTGCAATTTAAATACATCTTAATGCTTAACATGTTTAAAAAAACAAGTCCTTGAAGAGCAAAATAAAAACCATTTATTTTTTTAAAAAGTATGTGTGAATGTATAAATAAAAACTTGCTTACATATTAGTGAAGAACTTCTATAAAACCATAGAAATTTTTAGTTATGACACCAAATATCTGACCTCATTTGAAGTTTTTTCAATACTAGATTAACTGTTCTATTGCAAAGACTAAAGAGACCATTCCCAAAGCACTGCTTTCAAATTGTATACTTATTTTTAAAAAGGAAACAATGGTGCCTGATAATACAATATCCATTTTAAATGCAAGATTTAAAAATATTTAACATAGAAATATGGTCAAATATTATAAAAATGAGCCAAACTATATCAAATTATTTTGAAAATGAGTAACAATGTTAATTAAAAATTTTTCATTTTGCTAGTACAAAATATAAAAAAAACAAAATACATAGGCATTTATTCCTTAGTTCATTTCAGAATAAAAGACTTGACAATGCAGAAGAACAAAGCTAGTGGAATCCTGCTCCTAATATCAAACTATACTATAAGGCCACAGTAATCAAAACAGCATGGTACTGGCATAAAAACAGACACATAGATCAATGGGGTAGAATAGAGAGCCCAGAAATAAACCCACACCTTTATGGTCAATTAATATTTGGGAAAGGAGGCAAGAACACACAATGGGTAAAGACAGTGTATATTAATAAATGGTGTTGAGAAAACTGAACAGCTACTTGGGAAAAAATGAAACTAGAGCACTTTCTTACACCATGCACAACAATAAAGTCAAAATGGATTAAAGACTTAAATGTTAAAACTCAAAACCATAAAAATCCTAGAAGAAAATACAGGCAGTAAAATCTCAGACATTTCTCATAACAACATTTTTTCTGTTATATTTCCCCAGCAAGGGAAATAAAATAAAAAATAAATAAACAGAACTATATCGAACTTAACAATGTTTGCACAGAAAAGGAAACCATCAAAAATATGAAAAGAGAGCATTATGCTAAGTGAAATATGTCAGAGAAAGAAAAATATCACATTATATCACTCAGATTATAATGAACAACACAAACTGATAGGGGGAAAAAAAACAGATCCAGAGATAGAGAAACATCGATCAGATGCTCAAACCTCAGAGGGAAGGTAGGGGAGGGTGGGGGTAAGGCGGAGAGATCAACCAAGAGACTTCTATGCATGCATATAAACATAACCAATGGACACAGACAACAGAGGGTGAGGGTGAGAGCAGGAAAGGGGGCGGGGGGTGGGAAATGGGGAGATAATCACACGTTTGCAATACCTTAACCAATAAAAAAAGAAAGAAAGAAAGAAAAAAATATGAAAAGAAAACTCAATGAATGAGAGAACATATTTTCCAATGATACATCCAGTAAGAGGTTAATATCCAAAATTTATAAAGAACTTACACACTCAACACCAAAAACAGACATTCCTATTGAAAAATGGGCAAAGGACATGAACAGACACTTCTTCAAAGAGGAAATACAGATAGCCAATAGACATGAAAAGGTGTAATTTTTTTAATCTTTATTGTTCAGATTATTACAGTTGTTCCTCTTCCCCCCCCCATAGCTCTCCTCCTCCCAGTTCCCACCCCAACCTCTGCCCTTACCCCCACTACACTGTCCTCATCCATAGGTGTATGATTTTGTCCAGTTTCTTCCCGCACCCCCCATACCCCTTTCCCCCTGAGAATTGTCAGTCCACTCCCTTTCTATGCCCCTAATTCTATTCTATTCACCAGTTTATTCTATTCATCAGATTTTTTATTCACTTCATTTTTAGATTTACTTGTTGATATGTATTTGTTGTTCATAATTTTTATCTTTACCTTCTTCTTCTCCTCCCCCTCCCGCCCCCCTCCTCCTCGTTCTTCTTCTTCAAGGATACCTTTCAGCATTTCATATAATACTGGTTTGGTGGTGATGAATTCTTTTAGCTTTTTCTTGTCTGTGAAGCTCTTTATCTGACCTTCAATGCTCAATGATAGCTTTGCTGGGTAAAGTAATCTTGGTTGTAGGTTCTTGCTATTCATCACATTGAATATTTTTTGCCACTCTTTTCTGGCCTGCATAGTTTCTGTCAAGAAATCAGCTGACAGTCATATGAGTGCTCCCTTGTAGGTAACTAACTGCTTTTCTCTTGCTGCTTTTAATATTCTCTCTTTGTCTTTTGCCCTTGGCATTTTAATTATGATGTGTCTTGGAGTGGTCCTCTTTGGATTCCTTTTATTTAGGATTCTCTGTGCTTCCTGGACTTGTAAGTCTATTTCTTTCACCAGGTGGGGGAAGTTTTCTGTCATTATTTCTTCAAATAGGTTTTCAATATCTTGCTCTCTCTCTTCTTCTGGCACCCCTATAATTCTGATGTTGGTATGCTTAAAGTTGTCCCAGAGGCTCCTTACACTATCTTCATATTTTTGGATTCTTTTTTCTTTTCTGGTTGTGTGTGTTTTTTGCTTCTTCGTATTTCAAATCTTTGACTTGATTCTTGTGATCCTCTACTCTGCTGTTGGATCTCTGTATATTATTCTTTATTTCAGTCAGTATATGCTTAATTTCTAGCTCGTTCTTTTTCATATCCTCAAGGGACTCACTAAATTTATCAGTGGTTTCTAGAAAGTTCTTGAAAAACCTTATAACTGTGGTTTTGAACTTTATATCCAGTAGTTTGCTTTCCTCCATTTCTGTCATTTGTGACCTGTTTCTTTGTCTCCACATTTTGGCTGCTTCTCTGAGTTGATAGAGTGGCCTTCTATGATAGGTGTCCTATAGGGCCCAGTGGCTCAGCCTCCCCAATTACCTGAGGTTGGACACTCTTGGCGCACCACTTTGTAGGCTTTGTGCACAGTCTTGTTGTAGCTAAGCCTTGATTGGTGTTGGTATCACTGGGAGGAATTGACCTTCAGGCCACTTGGCTGTGAGAATCAGCTGTGTCTACGGTGGGAGAACTTCTGTGCTGGAGACACCCTTAGGGGCAAGACTTGCTTCAGTGGGGTTTTGATGCTCACTGAATCTGCCTCCTGAGTGTGTTTCTTATGGATCTGAGGAGTTGTAATCTGGATGGTCCCACTCTGACCACTGGGTACACTGGCTCTTGGATCTCTAAGGAGGTGCTAATTTAGCCTCTGCCTGAGGCTACCCAGCAGGATCTATAGAGATCTGCCATTTCCACTTCTTTGGGGTTTGGAGGTGCCCAGGTGAGGCCCAGCTGTGAAGCAATGCAAGCTTTGGGGCCTTGAGCCTTTTTTTTGGATGGTCTGGGTCTCTCTGACCCAGCCACAATTTGTTAGTTAATTTTAGATTGCAAAGGGCCAGGCCTTTTATATGCAAAACCTTTGCACACAGCTTGGGTGGGACAGGGTCTCAGGGAATCAACAGGGTGGAGCAAACAGCTATGGCTGATCCTCAGCCCTGTCTCAGTGTCCTGCTGTAATCGCTGCAAGCACCGCTGAGAAAAAGCGGCCCTTGTGTCCCTCCCAATGCCAGATAGTCTAGTTTATCTCCGTATGAGTCTGCATCCCCTGAAACTTGCCCAGAACTGGAGTTCAGAGCCGTCAGGAGCTTGTGACTCCCTCCGGATTGAAAAAGACAACTGCTTCCTCAGTTGCCAGCCATTTCCTTGCACGCCTCCCTACCTCTGCACTTTACTTCCTCACCTCCTCCGAGTCTCAGTGTGCTTTTCTCTTTCCTTCTAGTTGTAAAATTTCCACTCTGCAAGTCTTCCTGTGATTCTGGGTGGTGTCCATTTTTTTCTTTTTGTTGTAGTGTTGAAGTGGTTGTGCGAGGCAGCAATTTCAGGTGTTTACCTATGCTGCCATCTTGGTTTTCCGAAAAGATATAAATTAAAACCAAAATGATATATCACCTCACACATGTCAGAATGGCTATCATTAATAAATCAACAAGCAACAAATGTTGGTGAGGACGTGAAGAAAAAGGGAACCCTTGTGCACTGTTGGTAAGAATGCAGATTGATGCAGCTACTGTAGCATGAATGGACCTGGAGAGTATTATGCTAAGTGAAACAAGCCAGCCAGAGAAAGACAAATATGATTTCACTTACATGTGGAAGCTAATGAATAAAACAAACTTACAAATAAAATACCAAAAGACTCATAGGTACAGAAAAAAGACTGACAGCTATCAGAGGGGAGGGGGCTTGGAATGCTGGGTGAGAAAGGCAAAGGGATTAAGCAAAATGAAGAAAAAACAACAACTCATAGACACAGATAACCAGTATGGTGATTACCAGAAGGTAAAGGGCAGATAAATGGTGATGGAAGAGACTTGACTTTGGATGGTTAACGCACAATACAACATACAAATGATGTGTTATAAAATTGTACATTTGAAACCTATATAATTTTATTAACCAATGTTACCCCAATAAATTCAATAAATATTTAAAAAGAAAATGTATAGACTAGAACTTGGCAACTAATACTTAGATAATAATCCATTTTATAAGTAAAGTTATATAATTTCAAATAATTAACATTGAAAATACTGGCCATGAGTTCAGTTTTCAACTGTAAGAAAATTAAATCTCAATTGCTAATGATGAAATCCAGGCATTATATCTCACTAGAGGCCTGGCACACAGGATTTGTGCACTGCTGGGGTGGCACGGCCTGTAGGGATAGGCCTGCTGTGGGAGCGCTGCTCATCCTGGTCAGCAGAGCAGCTGTGGACCTACCCTTTGAGTGGCTGCTCCAGTTGCAGCCGATCTGTGGAAGTGCACTGACCACCAGGGGGCAGCTCCAGTGTTGGCATCTGGCCCCTGGTGGCCAGTGTGCATCACTGCAACTGGTCGACCAGTTGTTCCACCATTCAATTGCTGGGCTTTTATTATATAAGATTACATTATTGGCAATTAAGAAATTGAGAATTATGGATAAAATAAAAACATATACGTATGCATGTCACCTCTAAATCCTCTTAGGTATAAACTTGAACCTAGTAATGATTGATCTATTTAAATGTAATTTTAAAGGGCAACAAGAATAAATTTGTCCATAACATTTATTAAACTCCCACTCTGTTGGGAATTACATTAACTTACATCTAAACAGGTTTTAGGGATGTAAAAATTTTAACATAATAGGAAAACGTGGGCCAAATAAAAATATAAAAACCTAGACTCAAAAAACTAAACTCCGAAAAAGATAAAAGGAAACACTGATTTGAAAAGAAATATAGTATCTTGAGGTTAAAAGCTTTTAAGTCAGGTTGCCTGAGTTTGATTTCCTAGTTGTGTGGCCCCACACAAGGTAAATAAGCTCTCCTTGCCTCATTTTTCTTACTTGTGAGTGGGAATAATAGTAATTTATCTCAGGATTGTTGTGAAGCTCATCCTAATATATATATATATATATATCCAGGTGCTGTCACAACTGGACGGATGACTAAAGGGCAGGCTAGAGAGCTGAGGGAGTAGAAGCTGTGGGCCCCAGGCTGCCCACGGTGTGGCAGCAGGAGGAGGGAGCTGTGGGCCCGAATGACCAAAGAACCGGTTCAGCTCTCACGGAGTGGCAGGGTGGCAGAGGCTGAGGAGCCTCTCGGGGCAGGGGGTTGTGAGCATGGACCTTCCCGGGGTGGCTGAGGCAGAGGAGCATCATGGGACAGGGGTGGTGGACTTGCAGTGGAGGAATGGGGTGGGGGCTATGAGTATGGAGCTTCACAAGGCAGTGAGGCAAAGGAGCATTGCAGCGGTGTCTGAGGCCGAGGAGCCTTGCGGGGTGTGGGCTGTTAGCCTTGAACTTCCCAGGGTGGCGGAGGTGGCAAGTGTGGAGTGTCGAGGGGCAGCTGAGGCGAGGTGAGGAGTGGAGCAGGAGCTGTTAGCAATGAGCTCCCTGGGGTGGCTGAGGTGGAGGAGCCTCACGGGGCAAGGGCTGCAGACACAAAGTGGAGGAGTGGGGTGGGGGGCTGTGAGTTTGAAGCTTCGCAAGGCAGTGAGGCTAAGGAGCATGAGGGCAGTGGCTGAGGCCGAGGAGCCTCGTGGGGTGGGGGCTGTGAGAGTGGAGCTTCGTGGGGCTGCTGAGGAGGAAGAGCATCGAAGGGCATGGGTAGCAGTGAGGCCGAGGAGCCTCGCGGGGTGGGGGCTCTTAGCATGGAGCTTCAAGGGCAGTGGAGGAGTGTTACAGGGCTTGGGCAGCTGAGGGCAAGGAGCCTTGCAAGGCGGGGGCTGTGAGCATGGAGGTTCACGGGGCAGGGGCCACGGAGGAGCAATGTTGGGCGGCAGACATGGCCCTGATTGCAGCTAAGCCTAGGGATCCTAACTGCGTACTATTTAATGATGCACTGGGCCTCTAGTATGATATATAAAGTGCTTGAAATAGTGAATGACACGAAGTAAGTGCTCAATAAATATTAGCTAATTATTATAAAACTAAGGGATAAATAATATTTCTGAAGCCCAAACACTAAGAATGGCTGACCAGTACACCAGAGGCTGACAAGAAACCTAGAAGACACAGAACAGAAGCACTGAGTCTACTGGTAAACTTTAAACTAGAATAATTTAAGTTGATAAATAAAGATAAAAGTCAGACACTAAAAATTAGTGTTGGTTTGATAAAAATGAAGAAGCTGGAGATCCATACTTATGCAAAGACTGCAAAATAAAAATGAATAAATGGATGAAAAGAGGTAGGAATCAAATATTTTGGTCAGTAATAAACAAAAAGATGTCATGTCAAATAAATGCCCTGAAATGAAAACGTCTAGTTATGGTAACATATTTTTTTAATTACCCAGCTACCAGCTATACTGATCAATTTGACAAAAGAACCTTACTAATATATGGAAGAAAAAAAAACATACACACACAGTAACATCACTCTAACTTTACTTAAAAAAAAAAAAAGGAAAATCACCATCCCTCCACTCCCACCCTCCCCAGTGAAAATCAAGGAAATCCTCCAAATACTTGTAGAAGAACTACTTATTATTATCCTGTCAAAATTAGTGAAACTTTAAAAGGAAAAAGCAATTGTCACATCAAGATTTTCAGATTCAGTATCTCCATGGGTACACCTTTGATTTCTGATTGCACCCAACTTTTCTGTTCAATAAACAGTTCCGAACATTATAATCAACTTCTTTTTAATCAAAACTAGTCATACTGGGAAATTACGTAGTACTGAGAAATGTATTTCATTATAGTAGTTTTCTTTTTAAGTATGTTTTTAATCAGTTTTGGATGCAGGTGCATCTGAAAAGAAAAGCAACAAATTTCCATGGGATACTGATGTCTCTAAAGTAGGAACTAGTTTTGCTAGAAAAAAGTTTAAAACAAAAATGAAATCAAATTTTGTAAGTCTCACCTGACCTGTGTGGCTCAGTGTTGAAAATCAATCTATGAACCAGGAGGTCATGATTAGATTCCCAGTCAGGGCACATGCTCAGATTGCAGACTCAATCCCCAGGGGTGAGGGTGGGGGTGCAGGAGCCCACCAATGATTCTCTCTCATCATTGATGTTTCTATCTCTCTCTCCATTCCTCTCTGAAATTATATACAGTGAGAGAAAGGGGCCTGGTGCACGAAATTTGTGCACGGGTAGGGTCTCTGGGTCTGGCTGGTGACCAAGGCCATTCTGGTTCCCTGCCTCCCGGCCTCCCCACCTCTTCCTTCCCTCACTCCCTCAGTGCCCTGCTGCCACCACTGGTCACCGGCCATGTTCTGCGCTGCCCCCTGGTGGTCAGCGCACATCACAGCGAGTGATCAACTCTTGGTCTCCCAGTTGAACTCCTGAGGGGATAATTTGCATAGTAGCCTTTTATTATATAGGAGATATATATATATCTCAATACTGAGCACTCAATACATCAAAATAATCCATCTGTTACCATAATACAAAAATATCACTTAATTCTTTTAAATAGGATGACTAACAGTAAATATTGCCCAAGAAATTTCTCCCAAGTCAGTAGTTTAAATGTGTTTTCTTAGAGAGGGGGTGGGGGGGAGAAATTCAAAGAAGATTAATGCTCAATAATTTGCTTTTATAAACTCATTAAGCACTATCAACATTTAGCACATTTTCTCCCTTTCAAAATTGTTGATAAACCTCCATTAAATGGTTTCATAATCTTTTTAGTCTCTCTTACTAGTAATATCAAAATCTGTACTTTTACCTTTTACTTGAAGAGAAAATGGATCATGTTGGCAAAGTAAATATCATTTACTTGCCCTCCCCCCCAAATGCCACAGAGTCTATGTTTTTAAAAGAAGAAACATTAACAGTTCAGGTAAGTAAGAAAGAATGCCATTGTATACCAGAAAATTTGAGGAAGTTCTATAAACTAAATATCAGAGGAGATTTGGTTAAAGAAAAAAAGTCAAATCAGAGAAAACTAAAGCTAAAACAACCAAAGGAGAAACTACTGTAGTGGCCCAGAAAAAAACAAAGTTCATGGTCAATAAATAACAGAAGCAGGAGTTTATTTTCTCAAATGTGATTTATAACTTGAAGAATCCCAGATTGGGTAATGGGATTAGAGAACAGAACAAAGGGGCAAGCCATTTATGAGAAGGGAGTCTCAAACCCAGGTGATAAACTCGTGCAACCAGGAACACCCTGCCCAATCATACTACCTCTTTTCCCTGCACATCACTAGATGAAAGCTTCTGCTATAAGAATCTTAACTCATAGACATAGACAAAGTATGATGATCATTACCAGAGGGAAAGGAAGTGGGTGTAGGAAAGAAGAGGTAAAAGGGGAGATAGATGGTGACAGAAGTAGACTTGACTTGGGTGATGAGCACACAATACAATATACAGATGATGTATTATAGAATTGCACATCTGAAACCTATATAATTTTATTAACCAATGTCACTCCAATAAATTCAACATTTTTTTTAAAAAGAACCTTATTACCTCAAGAAATAAAAACGGATGGATTCATTTGGGCTGAGAGGTAACTATGCTTCAGCCACCAAAACTATTCAATCTATATTTTTAACTGTACATACTAACAACCAAGAATAATTAATCATTAATCATTAGCAAGGAAGTCACTGAATTTAAACTGAAGAAATAGTATTTAGGAAGATAAAACAAGCAGAAGAACAACTAAACTAATAAAAGAGAAATAGTAAAATTAACCGTTTCTCCGAGACAGGGTAAGCCACGCCCACCAGCCAATCAGAGCGGCTGTATGCAAATTAGCCCAGCCAACATGGCGGCCGCCACTCAGGGACCTGAGTAAATGTTTAGGCAGCGTCAGTTGCAGCAGGAGCGAAAGTGATACTGTTTTCGGCCCTTGGTGGGCAGGCTCCGAAACATGTTTCAATAATGTAACAATCATAGAATCCTCAAGAGCTGAAGGGAACAGCAGCCTGGCCTGCCTTACTAAGAGTAACAAAGTCTCATTATAGACGCTGCGCTGCGAGGTGAAGCAGAGGAGGTTTCATTACCTCAGCCCACCTCAGCTTAAAGGAACAGAAACCTGCGTCCAGCCAGCCTTGCTGGGACGTTGGGTCAATGGGAGCTGTGGGCAGCCTGAAAGCCCCTCACCCAGGCTGGTCAGGCACGCCAGCAGCTGGACGTCCCCCAAGGGGTCCCAGACTGTGAGAGGGCACAGGCCGGGCTGAGGGGCCTCCCGAGTGCACAGAGCGGCTGCAGGGTGGGACAGCGCAGGACCCAGGACCCGTGAGTGGAAAAGAGGCGGCAGGGTTGGAGGGCACCGCGAAGCGGGTAAGAGGTGGCAGGGTTGGAGGGCACCGGGAAGCGGGTAAGAGGCGGCAGGGTCGGCGGCCTGCTTGGTGGGCTTCCCAGGCCCTTTGAGGGGCACCGGGAAGCGGGTAAGAGGCGGCGGGGTCGGCGGCCTGCTTGGTGGGCTGCCCAGGCCCTTTGAGGGGCACCGGGAAGCAGGAAAGCAAGGCTGCAGGGGCCGGGGTCCTGCTTGGCAGCTCCCCAGACCTCTTGGTGGCACCGGGAAGTGGGAAAGGAAGGCTGCAGGGGACGGGTGAGTGGGAAAGAGTTGGCGGCCTGCTTGGCGCCTTCCCAGGTCCCTTCCAAGGATCAGGGAGCAGGAAAAGGCTGGCCTGACCACGAGGCGGGGTTTTCCCTGCTTTCTGGTGGCTGTAGGAAGATGGGCAGTAGGCAAGCTTGGGAGGCAGGCCACACCCAGCCCTGGCCACGCTCAAAAAAGAGAACAACATGCAGGGGAG
>PVJC01011545.1:0-41312 GCA_004026665.1 Murina feae | reverse complement strand
GAACAACAAATATATATCAACGAGTGAATCTAAGAATCAAGTGAATAAAAAATCTGATGAACAGAATAAACTGGTGAATAGAATAGAATCAGAGGCATAGAAAGGGAGTGGACTGACAATTTTCGGGGGTTAAGGGTGTTGGGATGCGTGAAGAGACTGGACAATAATTGTACACCTATGGATGAGGACAGTGGGGGGGGGCAAGGACAGAAGTTGGGGTGAGAAATGGGAGGAGGGGAGCTATGGGGGAAAAAAGAGGAACAACTGTAATAATCTGAACAATAAAGATAAAAAAAAAAGAAAGGATTATAGATTTGATGACAGCATGAATGGATCTTGAAAGTATGCTAAGAGAAATAAATCAAATGGGGGAAAAATAAGCTTATGATTTCACTCATATGTGGGATAGAAAGCAACAAATGAAATAACAAAACAAAGTCATAGATATAGACAATAGGAGAGGCTGAGGGGAGGTTGAAGAGGGTAAAAGGCTCAAATATATAGTGATGGAAGAGGACTAAACTTTGGTTGGTGAGAAAACAATGCAATATACATGAGTATTATAGAATTACACACTTGAAATTTATATAAGTTTGGTTATTAACCCATGTCACCCCAATGAATTCAAATAAAAAATAAACATATGCAGTGTGGGTTGGGGGCATGGTAGGCTGTGGGTTTATTCTTTGTGAAGAATCAGGGATGAATCCTTATGAAAGAATTTGGTTATTATGTTTTGTTTTGCTCCTATTAAATATTGTGTGTGAGATTTGAGACTCTTGAGGATGGAAAGGCCCAGTGTAGGGACCAGGGGCCAGAACTATAGGGATACTGGCTGTTTCAGGTGGGGAGCTGGAAAAGGCTGAGATAAAAGGGAGGACCCAGTCCTAGAGGACTGTGGATAAACTCTTCACCGGGATATCTCTGGTGGTCTTACCTGAGCAAGGTGAGTCTACAGCTGGAATAGAGGAGGCTGATACTGGTGTTCTTAAACAAGGGTCTGAGCTGTTGAGGGAGGAGAAAGAGGTGAGTAGGAGGACTAATAGGGAAGGGCAGGGGCAGGGCTGGGATGAGATGAGCAGGGCTGGCATCAGTTGGAAGGCAGGAAGAGATGAATGGAGCATGGGAGAGGTAGGGGACTGATAGCAGTGGGCATGGTGGCATCAGTGGGCAGTGTAGGAATGAAGCAGGCAGGAGGAGCCTTACCAGGTGCTGCAGGATCTTTTCTATTTTGTTGAACTTCACTGAGCTCGGATATTGCATGTCCTTCATGTAGTGCAGGTTTGTTATGGTGAAGTTAAGGGTGAATGGCACCAGGGCAAGGACAGAGACTGCAGTAAAGTTGAGAGAGAAGATATCACACTCTGAATCACTGCCTGTGCTAAATTTAGGGGTCAGGGGAAGAGGAGTGGAGTCAGTCTGGTTTTCACATCTGCTGCAAAAGCTCAGAATGTTTCTCCCCAGAATAGGAAAGCTTTATTCTGAATGACATTAATAATAGTAATCTATACTAATCTATGCTAATAAAAGGATAATATGCTAATTTGTCTGGATGTCCTTCCGGACAAAGCCATGGTGGCAGGGGCCAAGGCAGAGGTGGTTAGGGGTAATCAGGCAGCAAGGGAGAGCAGTTAGGGGTGATCAGGCTGGCAAGGGAGGGCAGTTAGGGATGACCAGGCTGGCAGGGGAGGGCAGTTAGGAGCAACCAGGCTGGCAGGGGAGTGTAGTTAGGGGCTATCAGGCCGGCAGGCAGAGATGGTTAGGGGATGGCAGGCAAGCAGGCAAGCAGAGGCGGTTAGGGGCGATTAGGCAGGCAGGGGAGCAGTTAAGGGTATCAGGCAAGCAGGCAGAGTGGTTAGGGGCAATCAGGCAGGTGAGTTGTTAGGAGCCAGTCATCCCAGATTGCAAGAGGGATGTCCCGGATTGGAGAGGGTGCAGACTGGGCTAAGGGAGCCCCACTCTGTGCATAAATTTTGTGCACTGGGCCTCTAGTAATAATGATAATGACAATAAAAATAACAGCAATAACAGCTGATGTTTGGTAAGGGCTTACTCTATGCTACATTATACCCTGTGTTAGCACTTTCCATCTAGTATCTCATGTAATCCTCACACAAACCTTGGAGGCACATCCTGTTACTTACCCCCACAACTGACAGAGATGAAAATGAGTGTCAGAAAGATTAAGGTACTTCCCCAAGGCCACACAGCTATTTTAGGACAGAAGCTCAGGCTCTAGATTTTATCCTTCTCACACTGTCCCCTTGCCTTGATCAACCCATGTGTACTGTCTTGACTTCTCATTGTGAAGCACAGAGGCATGCAGCTTGGAAAACAGTAGACATAGAGGGAACACTCTTACCTGTAGAACTGGAGAAGGAGATTGGAGCCAATGAGTTTCTCAAGGAGGGTGTAGAAGTCATAGACACTGAGGAGGAAGCATCAGAAATAAGAATAATGCATGCAGCTTCACCTTGGAGATGCCAGAGACAATTTGGCCTTAACCCCCAAACTGAGTTGAAGTGGGGAGGAGGTGGCCATAATAAAGACCCTAAGACTTCCTTCCCCTACATTGAGGCCTTAGCCATAGGGAGGAGGAACCAGCTACACCCACCAATCACTTTGGGGTCATAGGGCCTTCTAAGGTTTGGACACTTACCACTGGGGATGGATGTCAAGACTGGTCTGGTGTAACCTGCAGAGTGGGTGAGAGTGAGGTGGGATGTTTCAAAGGTTATTAACAAAGGGGTGGAGGGGTTGGTCCACTGGTGTAAGAGAAGAACAGATGCCATCACATGGTTGTGCCCCTACAGACAGTGATTTGTGCCTCCTATAACCTTTCTGTGACTACCCACCACTCCATATGTGTGATATATACACATATGGTGGAGAACAAAGACCTCACAAGGAGTGGAAGAGTGAGGAGAGAGAAATCTGGAAGCAGACATGGGTATATCCTCTGGTCAGAGCTCAGAGCGGTGACAAACGAATCCAACTGGTGCTGCAGAGGACGTCTGTCACCACCAGCGGCTCACCATTGACATAGAGATGATCCCTGTCTAGGATGTAGGGACCAAGCTGGATGACACCATGGGTCTGGTGGCTCATCTCCCAGTAGAGGTGCTCCCTATCCAGCACGGGGCCTGCAGGGTCAGGGTGGTAGGTACAAATGGCATCAACTCCAGTGGCTGTTTCACCCTTTTCAGGCCTGGGGAGAGAAGGACATAGATATAGAAACAGGACCAAGACATCCTGGTAGGACATCTTTCCTCAGCCCTCTTGTATGTGGATGCCTGCTTATCTGCTCTCCTGGTCCCGGCATGAGCGCTCACAGAACAAGGGGCATCTTTGAGCCACAAAGTAACAGAGTGGGTGACTGACTTTATTTTATTTTGTTAATCCTCACCCAAAGACATTTTTTCCCCACTGATATTTAGAGAGAGTGGAAGAGAGGGGGAGAGACAGAGAGAGAAAACCACTGACGTGAGAGAGACACATCGACTGGTTGCCTCACACACATGTGCTTGAATCAAACCTGGAACCCTTCAGTCTGAGGGCCAATGCTCTAACCACTGAGCAACCATCTAGGGCTAGAGTGGATGTTTTAGAGTCAGACACCCATCAGTTCAACCTTAGTGCGTCACTTGTTGAATACTCCACATGTCTTCTCTCAGTTCTCCTATCTTTGCAGCAAGGAGTGTGCTGTAACCACTTTGGTGCAACATCATGAGATTCAGAAATGTTTGATATAAAATACCCAGCTCTTCTGCCAAGTACATTAGAAGTGCTAATAATTAATTGTTTAATTAAACAAATATTTACAAAGCACCCATAGTTCTCTAAGGAAAATGGAGAGTCGCTCTGAATAAAAGACTCATCAGCTTTTGGAAAGCTGATCCAGGCCAAGTTTTAGATGTGAGCATCTGAGCATGAGACACTGCATAGCAGACTCCCACCACTGCCCACCTGCCTCTTGCATTACCATCTCTCTGGGGCAGCAGGGAAAACTTGGCCTGAAGGGATAACCTGGGAAACCCCGCAGACTGCACTGGCAGAGAGCATAATGGGGGCTGGGGAGTGAGGAAGTTGGGCGGGGCAGGGGCGAGGGTCAGTGTCCCTTGTACCTCAGCAGGACGGAAGCTACCTGGAGCTAAGCTGCTTCTAGCTCTGGTCACCTACTTGACTAAGGTGCAGTGTCCACTTCATTGCCTATCAGTGTTGCTTTTAGCCTGCATCTTTTCTGAGAGTACATTAAACGGACATTGATAACCAGCAGGAAGCTATAGATTTGGGCTGGGAGAATGGGGTGGCTCTGTTAACTGGGCAGAACTGTCACAGTAGATTAACTTCCCTTTGGGGCATGGGACATCAGAACCAGGGTGGCTCCAGCACCTATCCACTGAGGTTTCATTTCTTTGCACATGGACTGTTACCTGGAATGCCAAAATAATAACCCTTCGACTGCCAAGAGCTTTCTTGTAAAACATAAATGCCGAGTGCTGCCCTGTTTCCTGTCCACATCCTTCTAACAACACTGTAGTTGTGTCTGTCTCATTCGGGTCTTGTAAGGCTGGCTGTCTGATGAGATGGTCTAGAGTGAGCGGGGCACAGCACTAGCACTAGGGCTGGGACAGGGTGAGGAAAGCAAGGCACCCAGATACAAGACATAAGGACATGCTAACTCTCAGGGTTGTGCAAGCATCGGGTTAGCACCTGCAGGAGAGCATCTCCTTAAATTTTGTGCTCGAGGCACCTCACTTCCCATAGCTCAGTCTAGGTCCTGGCCAGCCCAACCAGCCCACACCTTACCACACCTGTGAAAGCAAGACAAAATGCGTTCTCACCTCAGTGTGATCAGCCTGCAGCCAGTGTAGAGTGAGCCAATGCTGCTGTTGGTGAACCAGGGCTCAAGCTGAGAAGGAAGGCGTGGATGAATAAAAAGTAAGAATAAAGCGAATCATCATTTAAAACACAATGTTTTTTAAAAAACACAACAGCTCCCTAATCTCATACCACATTAAATTCTCAAAAGGATCCTTTGGGATAAATGACTTACTGTCTCAGTTTCACAGACGGGGAAACAATACCGCAAAGACTAATCACTACTCCAAAGTCACATCACTGGTCTGTGGCAGTTCCAAGTGTTGAGCCTGGACCTGCCTGCCTCCCTAGACCTCTCTATCATCTGAAATTGTAGCAAGGCGGGGGGGTGGGGGGTGGAGTGGAAATTAGAAAGAAAAGTGGGTAGCAGGGGGCTCTCACCAGATGTTGTAGAATCGACTCTGTGGAGTTGAACTTCGCAGAGCCTGGCTGCATGTCCTCCATGTAATGCAGGTTGGTGATGGTAAAGTTGAGGGTGAAGGACATGAGGGCAGGGCCAGCAGCTGCAGTGGAGAGGGGAAGAAGAAGCCATGTTCTGAGTCGGTGTTGGACCAGATGTGGGGAAAGGGTCACTGGAACACAACCCCTGCCTGGTCTGAGGACGCCATCAGCTTGGACGTAAAAGAGAGGGGGTGCCCATGACTGGGCTTTTTATGGGTATCATTTCTCATTTATATGCGGCTGGAGATGGAGTGGGGTAGGGAGTGGAGGCAGTGGTATATTCTACTTTACATGGTTCCCGACTTTGGCCATCTGCAGAAAGTAAAGATGATGGTATCAGGGTGCTACATTAATGATCCAGAGATGGTGGCTGTATACTAGCCTCTAAGGTATTTATTTCTTCACAGCAGGCTGAGATCCATTAGCTCGAAAGCTTACCAGGACTCAATTCAGATTTTCACATGTCCAACTGTTTTAAGCATAGCCCAGACAAGCATATTTTAGCCATTTCGAGCCTGTCTGCTCTGCATATCCTGTAAAACTGTACCTACCATCGGACAGCCATAAAAAGGATCGGCATTGTGCCTGTAAACGTCCAAAGCGGCCACCCTTCAGAGCTGTCTAACTTAGAGACCCCCCACCCCTACCCCCACTGGGCTGCTGAGTGACATCACCTAGACACATAGCTTCTCTGATTCCCTCTTCCCATGAGTGATCCCCATGCCATAGCCTCTCTTTTTAAATTTTTATTCTTTAATTACAATTTACATTCAATATTATTTTGTATTAGTTTCAGACACTTTACAAAGCGTCCCCCCAATATTTCCAGTACCCACCTGGCACTATGCATTGTTATTACATTACTGGTATATTCTCTATGCTGTGCTTACATCCCTGTGACTATTTTGCAATTACCAATTTGTACTCCTTTTCTTTTTAAATCCTCACTCAAGGATGGGCCTATTTATTTTAGAGAGAGGAAGGAGGAGAGGGAGACATCAATACGAGAGAGAAGCATAGACCGGCTGCCTCCTGTACTCCCCCCCCCACCCCGCACTCCCCTCCCCCACAATTGGGAATCAAACTGCAACCTAGGTATGTGCCCTGACTGGGAATTGAACCCATTGATGGTGTGGAGGATGCTCCAACCAACTGTGCCACCCCACCAGTGCTCCATTTGTACTTCTTAGTCTTCCCACCCAATGCCCTACTCTTCCTCCCTTCTGGCAACCATCAGTCTGTTCTCTGTATCTATGACTCTGTTTCAATTTTGTTTGTTTCATTATTTCATGGAAGGTGGCTGCTCTGAGAGACCTCCCCCAATGCAAACCTAAGTGCTGCCCAATAAATCTTGTGTGTGTTACTGCCATCTGGTGGTCATATCTTTTTCTTTGCTCAATCAGAAAATCCCTCAAAACCCCCAGGCTGGGTTGGACTGGCATAAGTGGGGAATGGATACTTAAAGACTACAAGTTTATCTGGGCTTAAGCCGTTTCTTCCTCCTACAGTGTACCTTTGAGGATCCTCCCAAACAGGTTCACCCTTCAAGGCCTCATTTGAGAAACTGTCTGAAGGGCAATTTGACAAATAACAAATATTCTTCCCAATTTACTGATTTAATAAGAATTATTTTATGAATAATCATCTCAAGTATATTCTTATTGGAGAGTATATTTAGAGCCAAATTCTGTTCTGCTGTCTTTAAAAGTCAATTTCAGGATTACAAAACAGAATTAAGCTGGGGGTTCTTAGTAGGAATACTCTAAGTCAAAAACATTGAAAAGACAATATGAGTTGAGGAATCCTGGTGTGAAAAAAAGCCACCCATGAAAAAGACATTTGGGGAACATTAGAATACAGACTACATATTGCTACCAAAGTATTCTTATTTTATGACGTGTGGGAATGGCATCATGTCTTATCACGTAAGACAATGTTCTAATTTTGGGTGATTCTTGGGGGAATTTTTAATGGTGAAACATCATGATATTTGGAACTTACAAATAGTCCAGAAAATATCTATGTCTCCACCTAAGTCGTCAGTTCTGCTATTATGTTTGTTTTGAAAACATGTTTTCTTTTTTCAGGGTCATTGAACACATTAGAGAACAATTTGAATATAATGTACATTTCATGTTTTCTCATTTGCAATTTCATCTACAAGGCACACAAGATAAACTCTAGTTGAATACATAAAAATGCACCCAGCTTAACCTTGCTACAGAATGTAGGCACATAGCCCAAAGACCTACCAGCTCAGTCCGCACCCCTCTGTCTACTTATGCGGGATACCATAGCCTTCTTGGGGTCTGGCATTCCTGATTTCAAGTAACCCTTCTCCCAAACTACCTCACAAGAACTCATAGCTTCAGTTCTTCTGATGACCACTTCAACAACCAAGCATCAGGTCTCTTTATAAGGAAAAGACTATCTTTTTTTTGGTAGTATTTATGTATCTCTTAGCTAAACATATGTAAAACTTCTGTTTTATGAGATTCCTATTTTTTTTTATGTCACTGAGAAGACTTCTGACTGTTGAGCCCCCAACCCATGGTGTGCATAAGTGCTGTGATCTCCACTATGTGATCTTCCACAGGTTAGCAGCACCTGGGTCAGGTGACGGAACGATGTGCAGGAATCAAATAAGACAAAACGTCAACAGCTGGGTCAAATGCATGGTGGCTCCTGGCACCACTGTTTCCACATTCTGGTTATTGTTAACAGTTCTCATTGTAAGAAGTTGGGGGATGGGGCAAACACACACAAAATACTCATGAAATGGAGAAACAACCCCATGGTTCCCACTCTTCAATAAACTGCACATTCCCATCATGTAGCTAAAATGGAATGACTACATGCATTGACTATAGCCAGAGAGACTATAGTCAATGCATATAGTGAACCATGTGGGGTTTATGCACTCCTGACCCCTGTGCAGTTGAAAATTGCATATAACTTTGATTCCCCCCAAGCTTAAGTTAACACTCAGTATCTGGAGAGATTTACTCCTGGGCTCCCTGTAGCTACCAAAATCCATGGATGCTTGAGTGCCCTAGATAAAATGGTGTAGATCAATGCACATAGTCCGCTCTCCACACTCCCAACAGCAGAGCAAAAACAATACATGTATTTCTTGACAAAAAGAATCCATGCATAAGTAGACCTGTGTATTCAAACTCGTGTTGTTAGAGAGTCACAAAGGTATTATAAGAAGAATAATGTCATATCCATTCAATATATTCACAAAGAATATTCCTCAAAACAAGCCATTCGTTAAGTAGGTAAGCTGGAGAATGGATCCTTTACTGATTTGGCAAGTTGGCCAATTGGCAAATCTATTCTCAGTGAGAGGTTCTGCTTTTCATTCTTCCAGGGTTTGTGAGATAATCTGGAATTTAGGGTCTACCTATAGTTTTCATGAAAAGGTTGCAGAGAATGGCTTAGGACTCTGACTGCTAGGGTGGGACTGGTATTTAAGAAATTTGTAGGGGCCTAGGTAGTCGGCCTTGGCCTTGCTGGAGTTATGCCACCTACTGCACCCCTCCTCTCTGTCCTGTGATTAGAATCCAAAAGGAGTGACTGGAAGCATCCTGAGAGAAGAGAATGCCTACCTGTGGAGCTGGAGAGGGGAATCTGTATCCCTGCAGAAACTGTGGTCACCATGTGCGCTGGAGAGAAAAAAACAACCATAAGCTTGTGGAGGGGAACCATGAAATTACCTTGGAGATACCAGAGAGGGAGGTGGTCACGGTAATGGTCCCTCTTCATTGGAGGCTGGGGTGGAGTAAGGATGGGGCATGGAGGCAACGGACACCTGCTCTCTTCCGTGCTTAAGGACTGAGACTTGTAGGGTTATAGAGATTTCTAAACAGCAAATACTCACTGCTAGGGGTGGTTGCCTGAGTCTGGTGCGTGTAACCTGCACAAGTAGAGAAAGATAAGATGAGGAGAGGAAGGGATGAAGGAAAAGGAAAAATAAAGGAGAATGTGCAACCTGCTGAGATGTAAAAAATTGGCAGCCCCTCACCATTGATGTAGAGACTTTCCTGGTCCAGGGTGTAGGGGCCCAGCCTAGTGACACCATAGGTCAGTTGGCTAACCTCCCAGTATAGCTGCTCCCTGTCCAGCCCAAGGACTACTGGGTCAGGGCGATGTGTGCAGACGATGTCCACTCCAGTGGCTGTCTTGTCCTTCCTGGGCCTGGCAAGAGTGGATGATGGGGATGACAATAAATGAAATGAGTTTCTAGGGAGGGGTCCTGACATTTCTGAGGGCAGGAAGGATTGGTCCATAGGAAATGAGGAGCTGGTAGAGAGATAAGAAGTCAGACTCAGATTCTCTGAGCTCACCAACTTCTGGCCAGCCTCGGCCTTTGAGCAGAGTCAGTGGGTGAGAGAATCACCATTAAATTGCAAGGTAAAACCAGGCATGGGGACAGGAGAGCTCATACTTGAGAAATATGTGCAGCTGAAATTTGAGATTAAAGCAAGTGAAAGAGACACATTTGGCTTCAGAAAATCCTGGGGATGGAATTGAAAACCTAAAGGAAATTCCCTCCCTGATTGAAATGAAGGGAGGAGGGAATTCAGAAGGATGATCAGGCTAAGGGTCTAATCTTGCTGATGGCATCTGCAGAATCTGGAGACAGTTGAAGGGGGTGTACAATAGAAAGAGGCATTCGTCCTGGAATAAGCACCTCCTTAATCCCACTTCTGCTGGGGGCCTGAACTGGAAGGGCAAGAAGGAGTTGAACCAAACTATTTAGATCTAGGAGCATCTGAGGCTTCCCTAACTGGTTATTCCAAGGTCTTACCTTAGCATGGTCAGTCTGCAGCCCGAGTAGAGGGGGCCCACACTGCTGTTCTTGAGTAACATTCTCAGCTATAGAAGAGTGAGAGGGAAGTAAGTGGATAGGCAGGGAGAAGTGATATGGATGGGGCTGGCATCAATGGGTGGGGCTTGTATCTATGGAGACAAAGATAAGATGGGTAGAGTCTACTTCCACAGGTGTGACACTTAGGTAGGTGGGTCTTGCATTGGTGGTTGGGGCAAGAGTGAGGCAGCTCAGGGTCAGTTCCGTGGGTCTGGTAGGGATTAGGTGGGCCAGCCTCAGTAGCTGGGGCAGGAGTGAGGGGGGCAAAGCTCTCACCAGGCCTTGCAGAACTCTTTCAGTGGTGTTGAACTTCCAGGAACCAAGGCGACCCATGTCCTCCTCATAGTGCAAGTTAGTGATAGTGAAGTTGAGAGTGAATGGCACCAGGACAGGAACAGTGCCTGCAGTGGAGGTAAGAGAGAGATGCCCACTGAGCCCACCCTCTGCTTAGTGTGCCTGAGCATGTGGCATCCCACATGTGTGTCATCAAGTCATCAAGCACTGGGAAGGGGTATCCTCTTCCAAAACAGGCAGCTTCAAAGGGATGAGATCCCAGATATCAGCATGAACTGAGGGGCGCTGAGGACAAGTATGAAAATTGCACCATGGAGGTACATTCATCATAAAGCAGAAAGCAAACATGCATGACCCCACGGCTTCCTTAAATTCTAGACAGATACCCTCTTTACCTGAGGTCTTTTTTTTTTAATTTCATCACATTATTTCTATAAGATCCACTTATTTATTGATTTTTAAAATTGTTTGAAGAAATGCTTGCACTGTATTTTTATGGGTAACGACCAGTTTTAAATGCTTTACTTATATTTTAACTCATTTAAGCCTTGAGGCAAACCCTTTGGAGGAAGATAGTATTCTTATCTCCATTTTACAGAAGTAAAGACTAAACCCAAGGGAGGTTAAATAATTTGCCCCAAGTCACACAATCTCTAAATGATAGAGCACAATTTGAATCCAGGTCTTATGGTCCCAGGGTCTGTGCTACTAATCCCTCCATCCAGGACCATAGGCAGATCCCATCTACAGTGACCACTAGTTCTGGCCTGAGGGAACAGGCGTCCAAATGCCTTCAGGAGGCCCTCACTGATGAGTGCGATAGACTTGAGTAATATAGAGGCAGTGACAGCTCATCGAGGACCTCAACAGGGACATTAGGTATTATCAACATCTATCATGAGCCAGTGGGAGCCCAGAAAATGCCCAAATCCCTGACCAGGACCTCTAAGGGGCATTTCTAGGTATGCACAGAGCTCATGCAGTTCCATTGTTTCCTGGAAATGAAAACTAAAAGCCTAGAGAAAGAATCCCCCCCCACCCACACACACCTGCAGAATTCACCCAAGGCCATTCTGATCTCATTCAATACCTATTTATACCCTCAAGTCTTTATTGTCTGCCTTTCTTGCTGGAAGCCCATCGAAGACTAGGCCCCTTTCTATTCTGATCGCTTCTGCAGTACCTGGGCCTTTTATTCACTAAGTGCTAAAGGAATACTTACTGAATGAACAAAGAAATGGTCATGGCTCTCTATTGGGAAATTACATAGAGGAAGCCCCTACCTATGGAGACTGGTACTGGGGTCACTGAAGTTGCTGGAGACATGGTGGAGGCCATAGCAACTGAAAAGAAAACACAATGAGTCAAGTACAGTGGGTGAGGGCCTCCCTAGTCAAAGAAAGCCACCATGGGACCTTCGGACTTTTTTCTAGTTTGTCCTCAAACCTGTGCCAGGCTTCTCTTTTCTGAGTGGGAGAGTGAAGGTGTGGAAAAATGAATGTTGTCTGACTTTTTCTCTTCCTGGAGAAGTGTGGTAAGGATAGCACAGAGAAGAGATGGGCCCCGAGGCAAAGCAATAGTGGGACCCAAATTAGTACTCACTGCTGGAGGTGGAGGTCAGGGCCTGATGGGTGTAACCTACAGAAAAGAGGGAGAGAGAGGGTGAAGAGTTATAAAAGTGGGGGTTGGGAGGAAGTGTCAAGATTCTGGGCCCACTGAGTATCTATGTATCTATTTAAGCAGTATTTCTGAAGCACCCTCAAGATGAAGACTCTAAAGACAAACCCCAAAGAATACCACTAGAGTGGAGGAAGGAATTCTTTATCAGGTCATCTTCATCCCTCTGCCAACTGTCCCCCCAGCCCCCTTCTCTGAATGTCTGATCTCTCAATATATCTCTGGAAAAGCTGTGAATGGATGCCTCTTCCTAAGGAAAGCAACCAAAGGAGTATGCCAGTGTGGGACAAGCTCAAATCCTCCCCACGCCGCAGAGGACGAAGATCCAGAATGTGTGCAATGAAACTCTGATGGTAGCGCTTCCACTCACCATTGACATAAAGGCTGTTTCTGTCCAGCGTGAAGGAGTACAGCCAGGTGATACCGTGGGTTTCCTGGCTCAGCTCTCTGTATAGCTGCTCTCTGTCCAGCCTAGTGCTTGGGGACTCGGAGTAGTAGGTGCAGACGGCATCTACTCTGGTGGCTGATCCATCCTTCTCGGGCCTGGGGGTGGGAGGGACAGAGGTGAAAGGGCACATGCAGGACTGATAATGAGGGAGGCTGCACGAATGAAATATGTAGAAAAGTCACAAAGCTAAAATAATCTTCCTTAGAAGGCAAAAAAATAAAATAAAATGAGACAAAGTATCTAGCACTAACAGTCAATAGATGAAGAAGATGGATTAAAACTCAAGTTAGCACAATGTTCACCTTTCACGACCCCGTTTCCTACTACCCGACTCTCAGGTTATGGGAAAATACTCAGGTGGAGGCAGTGCCAAGATCTTGTATCACCTATGAGCACCCTGAATGTGGGTTAAGCAATGTGCCTGCCACAAGGGCTGTTCATTTTTGCTTTTTAATATTCCTCGTACAGTATAAGTTTATAAATTACAAGGCTTTTAACTCCTGGGAGATGTTCTATACCTTGGTTAGGACCTCTCAAAAGATAAAACAGAAGCCCAGAGAAACAGGAGCTGGGAGGAGGCTCAATAGATGCAGCATCACAGGTACCTAGAGCCTGCTTGCCTTGGCAGGTGGGGAGCAGGCACAAGGTGGAGAACAGAAACTGAACCTGTGAGGCATGGGATGGGAACATCCGCTCCTGAGCATCTCACCTGAGTGAGGTCAGTTTGCAGCTGGAATACAGTGGGCCGATGCTGGTGTTCTTGAACAAAGAACCAAGCTGGGAGAAATAAGAGGGAGGTAAGCAGGAGAAGTGGAGGGGGCAGGGCAGGGGTGAGGAGGAGTGGGCAGCAGACATCCTGGGGCTCTTACAATGGGCTGCAGGACCTCTTCTGTCATGTTTCGCTTTGCAGATCCCGGGTGCCCCATGTCTGGCACGTACGGCAGGTTTGTGATGGTAAAGTTGAGGGTGAACAGCACAAGGGTAGGGCTTGTTGCTGCAACTGCAAGGCAGATTAGAGAAACGACCCTGAGCACGGGAGGACTCTCTGTTCTGTCCAGCCTGCAGCCTGTGAGCCCTCACACATATGGGCTCTGTTTTGGGCACCAGTGGGATCCACCCAACTTGGTTCTTAACCCAGAGCAGGCAGGGTTCACCATGGAAGTCAGACCCAATGCTCTGACATCTGGAATTGGTCCTTCTCCCAGGAGCTCTGATTTTTAGGTCCCTAATGTGACACCAAGATTTCACCCACCGTTATGGGACCAGACTCAAGCCCCAGGTTTCTAGTTACAATTTTAGTTCATTCATTCATTAATTCATCCATTCTTGGAGTGAATTATTTTTTGGTGCATAAAGCATCACATCTAATTATGTACTATCACCACTAGGTACATATATGTCTATTTAGAAAAATAGAATTTATGTTGGGTATTCAATAGAGGGAATTTAATACAAAAATACTGAAAGGACACAGAGAGAACTAGCAAAATCAAGAACCCCCCAGCCCCACTGGATTAAAGGGACAAAGGGAGGACAGAGTGGCATACCAGAGACTGCTGAGACATGGAGGGGACATAGCCCCTGCTGGAGATGCTACATGCAACAGAAGAGAGGCAAGTGAAGAAATACCCTGGCTCTTCTCCTGCCCTGTCCTCCACTGTTCTACCAATGCCTCCTATTAGCTGAACCTCACAGGCAACTAGTTAGAAGTATGAGCAGATGTAATCCAACTGGTATTCTCAGTTATGACCAAGCTGAGCTTGAACTGAGAACTTCCAACTCACAGATGCCTCCCAGGAAAACCTAAGAGCCTTATGCACATCATCTAGGGACTTAATTTCCTTGAATTTTATCCCAGAATCCCGAGACAACTCCAACTGACATGGTAGTAACTCCTTGTGGAGTTTTGTTGTAAGGATTCTGAAGCTGTCTTGAGCTCAGAAAGAATGGGTGCTATTATCATTTAGTAATGTCTGCCATGATGAAGGAGTGGGAAGTGCTGACACAGATGCCATACATTTGTACTGGGAGAATCAGACAGTCATTAAAGTTTAGAATGGGAGGGAAAGGAGAATTTCCATACATCATACTTAATTCCTTTGTTTCCTGGAAGAGCCACATATTTTCTATAGACTTACTATGAAGAAGTTACTGCAGTGGATACCAAGGAGCACAAAGGAGGAAGACATAGTTGCTCAATACAGCAGGTTTACTTAATACTGACGTCAACAGAAATAAACATAATGTTCAAATACAGAGGAAATGCAAGACTATATAATACTAGAGGCCCGGTGCACGAAATTCATGCACAGGGGAGGGTAGGGGTCCCTCAGCCCAGCCTGCCCCCTCTCACAGTCTGGGACCCCTCAGTGGATGTCCTACTGATGGCCACAATCTGACAGGCGCATGTGTGTGTGTGTGTGTCTGCTGTGGGCCTGCCCCAGCTGCATCAGAGGCTGAAAGCAGGCACCTGTGTGTGCGTGTGCACGTGTGTGTGCCTGCTGCGGGCCTGCCCCCAGTCACACCATGGAAACTTGGAGCAGGCACCACTCTGTGTTGATCTCTCAGTCTCCAGGCCTCACCTGCATGTTGTTTTCTCCTTTGAGCTGTGGCTAGGGCTGGGTGCTGCCTGCTGGCTATGCTTGCCTGCTCACGGATGTCCCGGTGACCCAGGAGCAGGCCCCGCTGCGGGCTGCCCATGGGCCACCTGCTCATTCTCTCTTGATTCAGATGGCTGTGGTGGCCAGGAGCAGGTGCCCGAATGCACAGCAGCCCACGGGGCTCTCCTGCTCCTGATTGCCAGGGCGACTGGAAGCAGGCCCCCGAACTCGGGTTGCTCGTGGGTCTCTTCTGCTCCACATCACTGTGGCAGCCAGGAGCAGACCCCCGAACGCGCGAGCAGCCCACAGGCCGCCCATGTATTTGCTTTCCTGCTCCTGATCACCATGGTGGTCAGGAGGCCCTGCTGCGGGCTGCCTGCTGGTGGTGCTTGCCTGCTCCAGGGCAGTGTGACCTGCTGAGGTAATGCCTGTTCAGCTCATGTTACCAGGGTGACGCTGCCAGCATCCTGCCCCACCGCTATGGACGCCGCCATCTTTGTCCTGGAGTGATGATTAATTTGCATATTACTCTTTTATTAGATAGGATGTTTACTTTTAAAACTAAGCAACAGGATTTAGTGATAAATAAAAGGTTTCCATGCCTTTCTTGCCTATAATGATAGGAAGTTGTTAAAAGCAAAATAAATAATACTAGATTCTGAACATAGCACTTGGTTCATATTCAATACTTGGTAATGTCAGATATTATCTGTTATCTTTTGATCACTACCATCATCACTGTCACCATCACCATCTTTATTATCACCACCATGACCATCATCACCACCATCATCATCAACATCATTGTCATCATCACCATTATTATCATCACCACCATCTCATCATTATCATCACCATCATTATAATCACCATTTCCATTACTATATCATCATAATATATGTTCTTGTATCAAAAGTATATGAAATCTGTAAGGCAGAGATCTTTTTAAAATTTCATATTCCCTGCTGTATTCCCACTCCAGCATAGTATAGGTGCTCAATAAAGTTTGTTGACTAATTATTACTAGATTTACTATGACTTTCCATCTTTATTTGAGTGAATCATGTCAGAGATGTTTACACTCATCAAGCACTCTCTAATAGCTATGCCAATAACTGGTACTTACCTGTGGGGCTGGAGAACGAAGATGGAGTCCCAAAGTTCTCTTGCTCAACTGTGGATGTCCCAGGAGCTGCAGAAAAGCCCTCGTCAGTGAAAGCAGAAAGGCACTCACATGGCAGAAACGCCAGCAGGAGGTATTTTTTATTGGACTTACTTCATGTGGGGCTTAAGCTGGGATTTCCTCTAGAGCTGGGGAAGAAGGGACAGCAAGTAATGTGTGCCCTCCCAGGACCTCCTCCCTCCCGGAAAGGACATGCATGGGCATGAGGAGGGCTCAGCTCTGGCCCTGCCTGGTGTTGGTGGCCCTGGGACACCAGTTGTATACTCACTGCTGGTGATGAGTGTGGAGCTCTGCTGGGTGAAACCTGTACCAGGAGCAAGGAAGGCTAGTGGGTAAGGGTTCAGGGAGAGGAGAGGGACCAAACATGGATCAGTGCAATGGAGGGGGTTTCATGGGGTAGAGGCTGTTGGGGGTTCTCCAACAGCACCCTCACATCAGGAAAGAAGACCCTGAGGGTGAAGAAAGTCTAAGATGAAGAAGAAAGCATGAATCCAAATCACTCAATGCACTTGGCTAAGGGCCTAGAGGCCATTCAGGAAGTGCGATCTCAAGTCAGAGGGCAGAGGCTACCAGCTGAGAGGAAGAGATCGCACTGCAGCTGCTCACCATTGACATAGAGACTGTCCCTGTCCAGCGTGTAGGGTCCCAGCACGGTGACGCCATGGGTCAGTTGTCTCAGCTCCCAGTACAGCTGCTCTCTGTCTAGTCCAGGACCTTCAGGGTCAGGGCGATGAGTGCAGATGACATCCACTCTGGTGGCTGCCCCCTCCTTCTCAGAGCTGGGTGAGAACCTCCACAATGTTGATCCAATTCTCTCTCCACCATTCATCCTTCCCTCCCTCATTCTGCCAGCCTCTAAGACAGCAACTTGGGAAACTCTAGTGAATAAGGAGCTGCCTTCAGGAAGATAACCTCCATAAAGGAATAACTAGAAAACCACGGGGCTCCCAACCTCTTGAAGGCCTGGGAGAGAAGCCTGTGAAAGTAAGAGGTGTGTGACAGAGCCCCACAATTTTTATTATACCCATTATAGTACATGTTACATATAACATAAACATGTTTAACATATATAACGATACATGTTTACTTATATTTTATTATTGTAAATTATATATTATGTCTGTTATACTTATATCTAGAATGTAATAGATATACATATATATACTAAGTAATACAGATTATAATTTGATACTGTATATTAGATATTATACCAGTGTTGACCCATTTCCACCACAGTCTGGGATGTCCAGATGCCCTTTTTAAAGTATTGTTTCCACCTCAACTCCCAGCCGTCCCTTGGCAGGGAAGGCTCCCTTCAGCTGAGTCTGACCTATTTAGGAGCATACCTTCTCTCTGTAATACTAGCTTTTCTTCCCCTCTTAGATCCTCTGGGTCAGTGCCTTTAGAAAGGTTGTCAGATTGGTATTCTCCACAACCTACAAGCTCATAATGTGGGTAAAAGAGACAGGGCTGCTTACGGGCTAGGTGTTTGGAATTACACCCCAAAATGCTGGGATTTCTCTGTGAAACTGCACAAGTTCCTTAATCCCTCTGAGCCTCAGTTTCACCTTCTGCTCCTGCTTCATGAGGTTGTTGCAAGGATGAGATTAAATATAAAGTAACACCACAGTGCCTGGGTTTTAGTAAATTTTAGATGCTGTTATTGCTGTTGTAGATTTTCAATGCTTAGTATCCATGGGCAGTAGTTGTATCAAATACGGACAAAGCCATGGAGTCCATAAATTAGGGTCCCATACCCCAGGTGGGCTGTGTTCTTGGGAGGCGGCGTCTCACCTGAGTGAGGCTAGTCTGCAGCCTGCATAGAGCAATCTCAGACTGCTATTCTTGAACACTGATTTGAGCTATAAGAGAAGAGAGGGGAGGTGAGAAGGAACCCCTGAGGGAGGCCAGGAGCTGGGACATTGGTGAGGTGAACAGGGTAGAGATGGTGAGGTGGGGGCGTAAGTGGGGTGGATTGGGCTGACACTACTGGGTAGGGCAGGGGTAAAGTGGGCAGAGCTGGCTTCAGTGGGCAGGGTCTTACCAGATCCTGCAGGATCCTCTCTGTGGTGTTGAATTTCTTGGAGCCTGGGTGCTGCATGTCCTCCTCATAGTGCAGGTTGGTGATGGTGAAGTTGAGGGTGAATGGCACCAGGAAAGAAACAGCTGCTACGGCAGAGGGAAGGAAAAAGGAGGCTGTGCCTGAGTCAGACCTGGGCTGGGCTCTCAGGCAACTTCTGGGGACCGAGATGAAAAGTCTAGATCTGAGGAAGTAGGGGTTTAAAGAGGCAGGTAACTTCCTTAAGGCACAAAGACAGGGAGCTACGTAAAGAGCAAAGCAAGATGCTGTCAGATACAGCAACACGCACATCCATTAAAATGGATTTTTTTAAAGGCAAAGAACAAGTGTTGCTGAGAATGTGCAGAAATTGGAGCCCTCATGCATTGTTGGTGGGAATGCTGGTAGAACGGTATAGAAATCAGTTCCTCAGAAAGTTAAACACGGGATTACCATATTATCCAGCAATTTCACTCTAGGTATATACCCAAAAGAATGGAAAACAGGGACTCAGGCACTTGAACACAAATGTTCATAGCTACTGTAAACAACAGTGAAAAGGTGGAAACAACCTGTCTATCAACAAATGAATGGCACAGAATTCAGCTATAAAAATGAATGAACTTCTGATACATGGTACACTACGGATAAACCTTGAAAATGTTATGCTAAGTGAAATAAGCCATATATAAAGGACACATAAGGTATAATTCCCCTTATGTAAAGTACTTAGAACAGTCAAATTCACAGAAACAGAGAGTAGAATAGAGGTTATCATGGGCTGGGGGTGGGGGTGGGGAATGGGAAGTTAGTGTTTAATGGGGACCAAGTCTCCATTTGAAATGTTGAAAAGTCCTGGAAGTGGGATAGTGGTAATGGTTGCACAACACTGTGAATGTGTACTTAGAATTGATATGGTAAATCCTATGTTGGTTTCAAATCCTCTGAGCCCCTTATCAGCATGAGACCAGGGTTTTGTTACTCAACCTGTCTGTATCTCCATTAAACTGTAAAATGAGGAGAATCATATTCTGTAAGAAAATTATGGAGGTTAAATTATTGTTAAGGGAGTTAGCACATTTTAAGCGCATTATGGCTGAGTGAAAAAAAAAAGGCAGTTGCCAAAGGTCGCATATTGTACGATTACATTCTCAGAGTACCAAAACCGTAGGCACGGTTTATAGATTAGTAGTGTCCAGGGATTGGGCTTGGTGGGTGCGACTTAGAGCAATGAAAGGGGATTTTTGTGGTGATGAGACAGTTCTGTATCTTGATTGTGGCGGTGGTTACAAAAGTCTACATGTGATAAAATGGCAGAGAACTACACGCATACATACAAGTCCATGTAAATAGTGAAACCTGAAATTAGAGTTCTGTAGATCTTAATAATGTCAATTTACTTACTGGTTTTGACATTAGACTCTAGTTTATGTAAGATATTAATCATGGAGGAGAGACTGGGTAGAGTATAGGAATCCCTGCACATTTTTGCAACTTCCTGTGAAACTACATTTATATCAAAATGAAAAGTTACAAATAAAAAGAATAGTATAGGCCTAGCATGTAGTGAGTGCTGAACAATGTAGTTATCTTCCATAGTTAGTATCAATTGCTACAGTATTAAGGTGACCAGACGTCCCGCTTTTGGCAGGACAGTCCCGATTTTTAACAATTTGTCCCGTGTCCCGTGGGGTTTTTAAAAAGTCCCGATTACTCTAATATTTTAAGTAATAATAAAAAAAAAGAAAAAAGGAAAAAAAAGACCCCGGCAATGGTGTACCGCTTTTAATCTGGTCACCTTACTGTATGTTTAATTCCAGTCTCTCTCAATACACTGTAACCTGGGTGAGAGGAGAGACCATACCTGACTTAACATCTTATCCCCTCTGCCTAGCACAGAACGAGTGCCCAATAGAATTGGCTGAACTAAATATTCTGGTAATTCCAGTGCTAGGTGTTGTTATATACGTTTTCATTTAACCTTCATAATGATCTTATGAAGTATTATTATTCCCACTTGTCAGGTAAAGAAACTGAGGGACCAAGAAGGTAAGTAAATTGTCAAAGGTCAACAGCTGGAGAGATGAGGAGTTTACATTCTTGGCTCCTGAGGAGTTCAGTGCAGAGCAGAGGGTGCCCATGGCAGCTCCAGGTCCCCAAACATCCGCCTTTTCTTGCACTTCCCAGGTCCCAGCTTTGAGGCTTCCTAGAAGGATCTGGAAGAGAAGTTACCTACCCATGGAGCTGGAGAAGTGGGTTGGTACCAGTGAGGTCCTTGGGAAGAGAGTGGAGGTCACGGTAGCTGGAGAGAAATGGCCTGGAGTAAGAATGGGGACCCTGAGTGCAGCATGGATGACCGTGCAGTTTCCCCATCCAGCCCAAGCCACTGATGGAGAGCGTGAGTGAGACAGCCAGGTCCTCTGGCTTCCTCTCCTGCCAAGGCCCTGGGGTGGGCAATCAGTTGCTGTCCACAGGGGACCTGGAGCACCTAGCCATCAGGACCCTGAGTACTCACCCCTGGGGGTGGAGGCTGAGGTCTGATGGGTATAACCTGAAATGAGAAAAGGAGATGGTACTAGGATACAAGCAAGGGAGGGATGTCCAAGATACAGGCTGAGGACCACAAGCCCCTATCCTAAACTCAGACTTCAAGTCTACACAGTTCAACAGTAATGATTCAGGGGCAATAATACCTTGTTTCTAAAGGGCTGAGAAATCTAAGACCCAGTCCCTGCCTTCATGGGCTTGCGATTTATTTGGGAAGATACCTATACCAACATTTCTAGAGCATTTGGTAGCCAACTGTGCTTCTCAGGGTCTGGAGGGGATTCTGAGATATTGGCAGGGAGATGGATAAATAGCCAGCCTCTTGAATCTCCATTAGCTTCAGCCACAGGGATACTGTCATTCATCTGTCTGGAGAAAGGTTTCTGTGTCTCAGACAAGTATACAGATCACTTCTGTGGAATGCATGGATGCCATGGAAAGAGGAGGATTTGCAAACTGGAGGGTCTATGGGGGTCCTTCAGACATCAAAGGAGATTGATTGCTCAGGCAGACGACCACACACAGGGTGAGTGGGTGCAGATTCCCAGTTTCACCTTATGGTCACAGAAAGGATGCTCACCGTCGATGTAGAGGCTGTCCTTGTCCAGGGTGAAGGAGCCCAGCTGGGTGACACCGTGGGTCCCACGGCTCACCTCCCAGTACAGCTGCTCTCTGTCCAGCTCAGGAGCCACATAGGCAGAATGGTATGTGCAGACAGTATCAATTCCAGTGGTTGTCCCATTTTTCTCAGGCCTGGGCAGGCAGGACACACAGTGACGGGGAGGTGGGGACTACAGGTCAGGGCCCAGAGAAGCAGGATGGTGGGCAGCCTGAAATGGCCTTGGTCCTGGGGGAGGGCTGGAAATAAACTAGACAGCCAAGGTCTCTGAACAGAGAGGATATAGCATCTCAAAATGCCGATATTTGTGCTAAACTTTAAAATCAAATCATAGCCAGCCTCTTGAACATACTCCTTAACAAGAGAAGCATGACAGAGAGTGTAGAAGGAAGACATCAGGGAATTGGACAAAGTGGGAAAAGGCAATGTCAGATAGCTTCAATCCCAGCTCTGCTACTAAATTTCTGGGTGACTCTGGGTAAGTCTCTCAACCTCTCTGTGGCTCCTTGTTTCACCTGTCAAATGTAGTAATAAAAGGCAGCAAATTTTATTAAATATTAAAAGGGCCAGAGTTCTTGGTATGAATAGATTTTGCAATGATTGAGCATTTTAAAGGCCAACACTGAGACCAAGCAACCAGCCTAGGATGGATGGGGATGAGGCTGTGTGGTATCCCAGAGCCAGAAAAATCTCAGGGCCAGTAGAAAAGTAAAATAATAGCATCGTGGCTGAGGGACAATGGTGAGTGTCTTTGGAGCTGTGGATTCCACCGTCAGCCAAAAGGTCAGTGATTGGGAGACATCGCACAAGGGGTAAGGTGACCCAAGTACACAGGGTGGGTTCCCACTGCTGGAGTTATTCTTAGCACTTAGTTCTAGGAAAGACGGTGAGTAATTTACTGCATGTTCTCTATATATTAAGTTTTTACTAAGAACCTTTCATTTTAATTTTTACTGTGCTCACACAAATGATCACAAATTATTCCCTTTTATTAAAAGTGAAGTCTGCCCCTAACCCATTTGGCTCAGTGGAAAGAGAGCGTTGGCCTGCTGACCGAAGGGTCCCAGGTTCAATTCCAGTCAAGGGCATATACGTTGGCTGTAGGCATATCCCCAGTAGGGGGTGTGAAGGAGGCAGCTGATTGATGTTTCTCTCTCATTTATGTTTCTAACTCTCTATCCCTTTCCTGTCCTCTCTGTAAAAAATCAATAAAATATATTTTTAAAAAGAAGTGAAGTCTGTTTCCATATCCCTTGAATCTGAGCTTGGCCACAGGACTGTCCAATGGACATT
This sequence comes from Murina feae, assembly GCA_004026665.1. Lineage (NCBI taxonomy): Eukaryota > Metazoa > Chordata > Mammalia > Chiroptera > Vespertilionidae > Murina > Murina feae. Next base: position 18,397 of record PVJC01011545.1, on the reverse strand, counting down.
AGCAAATGAGATACGAGCAGAGGCTTGAAAAGCAGGTGTGCATTAGGGCTTCTCATTTCTTGCTGCTCCTGGAACTCTGAGCATGGTAATGAGCCCAGGCTAGCCTGCTGGAGAATGAGAGAATGTGGAGGAGAACTGAGATGTCCCAGCCAGCAGCTGACTGCAGAGATGAATAAGCTTCATCTGAGGTTAGCTGAGCCAGCCCAGGCGGGAGAATCTCCCAGAAGAATCCAGCCCAAGTGTCCATCCAGCAGAATTGTGGGCTAATTTTCTTTTATACAGAAAAGCAGATTGAGACATTGAAATAGAGAAGCTAGGATTTGAACATAGATGTGGCAGATGTCAAATAAAACTGTATAACTATGCGTTATTGCTCAATGATCCCTCTGGGGGTGGCAGGCATCCTGAGTCCACCTCTGATTGGTCAGGATTTGGTCACTGCTGGGGGATGGTAGCATGGTGCTTGCTAAGTATTTCAGATAGGCCAATTATTAGCCTAAATGTGACAAAATGCATACTCTCAAACAAGGTTTCTCAAAGTTGGCACCATGTGGGTCAGATAAATCTTGGCCCAGGGAGACTGTCCTGTGCCTTGTGGGGTATTTAGCAGTCTCTCTGGCCTCCCTCGCTATAGACCAGTAGCAAACCCACCCTTGAGTAATGACAACAAAAATTTCCTCCCGGCACTGGGAGCGAAATCACTCCTGGTTGAAAATCACTGCTTTATCATGACGAAGCTGACATGATTGACAAGTTGGTTTCTCAATGAGTTCCAGAAGAAAGATCTTTCTGAAGAGTTCAACCTTACTGCCTGGGAAGGAAAGACTATGAGGATTCTCCATTTTATGATCAGGGAAACAATGTGAACCAGAGTGGAAATTGCTGGTGAGCTCTCCTTAGGATAGTGGGTGCAGAACGTCAGGGCCCAGCTCAGGGTCAGCCTCCCACATTGCCTACTCTGAACTTCTCACCTGAGCAAGGTCAATCTGCAGCCGAAATAGAAGGGCCCAATACTGCTGTTCTGGAACAGTGGTTTGAGCTGGGGATGAAAGAGAGGGAGATGAGCAGATGGGCCAAGGAACTGGGCAGGACAAAAGTAGGTACTGGAGAGAGGGCATTGGAGGGCCTCTCACCAGGCGATTCAAGATTCTCTCCATGTTGTTGAATATCTCAGATCCCGGGTTCCCCATGCCCTCTGTGTAGCGCAGGCTGGTGATGGTGAAGTTGACGGTGAAGGACACCAGAGAAGGGCTCACGCCTGTAGTGGGAAAGGAAGAAGGGGGATTCATTATGATCTCTGGCTGGGATGGCTGTAGGGGTGGGTCCAGGGGTGGGTCATTTTGGCCTCAGTATCCAGCCAATCAGGCCTAAGATGCCCCACCTGTGTCACCTTTGCATCCTGCCAAACTTAGAAAGGGGGAGGCACCTCTATACTGGATGGATAATTTTAGCTGGAAAAAGAACCTCAACTCTTTCCAGCCTAGTGTGCCGAAAGAGAAGCAACTGGTAGATATTATGGTGAAAGAAGAGAAGCAAAGTCAGTCTGCTGCTCCCTGGGACAGAATCTCCCATAGTCTTCTGACTTCACGAGGGAATGTGCACCTGCTGAGAGGTCAAGGCTGTTTCTCCCATGAGAGTGACCCTGCCTCACCTTCACTGACCATCTTTGCAGAGTGGATTTCAGATGGAGTGTCCACATCTGGTTTTCCATGAGCAATCATGTTGCTCTTGTGTAAACATTAATTCAAACCCATTCCTTTCTCAAAAGTGCCCTCATACAGAAAAAGAAAAAACCTGTATGGTCACTGAGGGGTTAGAGTATGAAGAATCAAAAGGCTAGAGGGCTGAGCTGGGCGACTGTACCCTCTACAAATAGAGTCTGGGGGAGCAATCACTGTGTACCAGCCTTTGTATTGACACTTCACCTGCAGCATCTCAGCTCACCCGTATCACAGACCCGATAGGTTGGTGTTACCAGTCCCATTTTACATATGTGAGACAAGGAGGCTCAGAGAAAGTAAATTGTATCCAAGTCCCACAGACAAAGAAATGGCACAGCTATGATGCGTTCTGGCTCAAAAATAGAGACCTTTCCATTTGTATTCACATTTTCATAGCAGCTTTGTTTATAATAGCCAATAGGTGGAAGCAAACCAAGTGTCCATTGACAAATGAGTGAATAAACAAAATGTGATATATTCATACAGTGGAATATTATTTTGCCCTTAAAAAGGAGAAACTTTTGACACATGCAAAAACATGGATAAGCAAAAGGACAAATACTGTATAATTCCACATTTATTATTATACTAGAGGCCCAGTGCACGGATTCGTGCACCAGTGGGGTCCCTCAGCCTGGCCTGCACCCTCTTGTAATCCAGGACCCCTCAAGGGGATGTCAGGCTGCCAGTTTCAGTCTGATCCCCACAGGCTGCTGGTAGCACTGCTGCAGAGGCAAGCTAGACTCTCATTACCGAAGTGGCGCTCACCAGCCATGAGCCCAGCCTCTGGCACCCAATGGTCAGCTAAGCAGCACAGTGCTCCCACTGTGGGAGCACATTGACCACCAGGGGGCAGCTCCTGCGTTGAGCATCTGCCTCCTGGTGGTCAGTGCGCATCATAACTACTGGCCGGTCATCTGGTTGCTCAGGCTTTTATATATATAGATGAGGTCCCTAGAGTAGTCAAATTCATAGAGACAGAAAGTAAATGGTAGTTCTAGGAGATGAGAGGAAAGGGAAATGGAGATTATTTTTTTAATGGGTATAGAGTTTCAGTTTTGAAAGGTTAAATTATTTTGGAGAGATTAGTTACACAACAATGTGAATATACTTAACACTATTGAACTGTATACTTAAAATGGTAAATTTTATGTTATAACTATTTTACCACAATCAAAAAATTTACACCAATAATATACACCCCTCCCCCTCAAATAGAGAGTTTTATTCTTTTTAAAATTCTTTTCTCCAATAGATTTTTGAAGGTAGGTCCCAGTCATGGAGCTGTGGGTGTAGGAGTGAGGGCATAGGTAGATAAAGTTAAGATAGAAATCTCCTATTCCTAAAAAATAGAACTAAGAAATAGGGCTCTTGTGGGCCAGAGAGGAGACATCTTGTTACCTGCTAAAAAAAACAAAAATAATAGTAACAATCCCAAGAGGATAACAGGACCCAGAATATACACAAGCATAATTCACAACATTCAAGATATTACTCAAAATTATCTAACTTAAAGAAAAACCACTCACAATAGAAAAATATCTACCTAATCCTTGAGGGAAAGACAATTAAAGATGCAAACTCCAAGGACCCAGATGTTGGAATTAGCAGGTACAGACTTTAATGCAGTTATTAGAACTTTGCTCCATGAACAAAAAATAAAAAATAAAAATAAAAAAGAACTTTGCTCCATGGGATAAAGGTAAACAATTGAAATAAATGTAAAGATAGAAGTTCTCAGCAGAGGAAGGGAAACTATAAAAAAAAATCAAATGGATGTTGTAGAACTGAAATATAAAGTACCTGAGATTTTAAAAAATCACTTGATGGTCAGGATGGAGATGACAGAGAAAAGGGTTGGTGATTTTAAAAATATATTATTAGAAATTATCATGTCTGAATAAAAAAGAAAAAATTGATTGAAAAATGAACAGAGCCTCAGGGACTTGTGGGACACTATCATTTCATTGGAGGACCAGAATGAACAAGATTAGCGCAGAAAGTTATTGAAGAAATAGTGGCTGAAATTTCCACAACTTTCTTGAGAACCTACATTTTCAGATTTGGAAGCTTAGAAAATTCCAAACAGTATAAATTCAAAGAAAACTGTGCCTAACACATCAGAACCAAACTTCTGAAAAACAATGATTAAGAACACATCTTGAATGATTAAAAAAATGACATCATCAGTAATAGAATGACTTGATCTATAGCACATGTCACATATTTTAAAGTCTGCAAGAGCTAGGTATGTTACATAAATGGTTGAATTGATCAGGGTGGAGCAGTGAGGAAATGAAAAGTGTGCATCTGTTTAAAACATGTACAATATTTGCAGTCTCATGATTTACAAAATATAGGTCTGAAGGCAAAATTCAAATTATAGGACACACAGCAGGATTAAGGGTTAGGGGATACCCAGCCTAGGTCATGACATAAGCATGTAACAGACGCAGGGACTTCATTTATTAAATAAATCTTAAGGACAGAGGAAGACAGGTTTCGTGGCAAAAATCATGCCTTCCTATTAGGTTCCAAGAAAGCAGATGCTCTCAGACCCACATCTGGGAAAGACAAGGAGACAGGGCAAGGTTCAGATTCATGACTAAAATCCTGAATGATTTTCTATATGTTCAAAGAAAATCCACAGATGTGGACGTATACAGAGTTTGCTACTTTCATCCATTCATTCAATCTATAAATATAAAGTAAGCGCCTATTAATTGCTCAGCTCCAGGGTGACAAATACATAAAGACTAAGTAAACCAAATGGTAGGAAATTCATGGAAGAAATACGCATGGTGATAGGACAGAGAAACGAGGTGTGCGTTCAGGAGAAGTGCTACTTCGTGTAAGGTCGTCTGAGAAAGTCTTTCAGAGAAGGTGATGGTGGAACTGAGACCTGAAGGTAGCAATAGCTGATCATTAGGAAAGGCTAGAATAAAGGCCAAAGATTAGGACACTAGAAGAACAGACAAATGTCTGATGTGGCCAAAGCCTACAGAGTGATGGAGAGAGCGAGGGGACAAGCAGGGTGGTAAACAGGACCAGACCATGCAGAGGTAATATTCTGTAGAACTCCGAGAGAGCAGGTTCCAACCTGTAGAGCTGAGAATGGGCAATAGAGACATGAATGATTCTTGACAGAATGTAGAAGTCACTGAAGCTGAGAGGAAAAAAGCACATGGAAAATAATTGAGTCCCACTCTGAAGGAATGTGGTTCAGAGGCTGTTCACTGGAATTTGGGCTTCTATCTTGACTCAGAGCAAGACCTTGGGTGGACTAGGGGCTGCTATGAGGTTAAAGCTGGAAACTGTAGGGGACAGTAGTAACTTTCTCCTGAGAAATGCACTCTGGGGCAGAAGGGTCTGCTGGGCACTGAAGTTTCAGTTTTAAACACTCACTGCTTGTGGCAGGGGTCCAGTTGCGACGATTATAACCTGCAGGGAGGGAGAAAAGAGGAAAGATTTAAGGAAAGGTAGATGGTGGGCCTAGAAATGAAATTCATCAATAACTTTTTGAAACTCATAAATGAACAATAATGGCTACATTTCCTTTGGTGCCTTTATGTCCTTTGAAAATAATGATGAGCATCATTACCATCATTATCACCAAAATAAAAATATAATAATAGCTCTTCCTACTTACTGGGAATGTACTATGCACCAGAAATAATGCTGAACACATTACAAGGGTAATGAGGCAAATGAATGACCAAGTTTGTGCTCCAACCTTACCTGTGTTCTCTCAATCCATTAAGATCATTTTATCCTTCTTCTGTCACCTTCTCTCTTCACAATATTTTACGATAGTCTAATTTTATTTTTCTCGCTTAGTTCCTGGCTCTTTGTGATGTATAATAGAGAAAACTGCAGCAGTTTAAGAGAGTGGTACGTGAAGGTAAACGTGTAGCGAGATGGAGGAAAGGGAATGAACGTACTGGGGAATATACGAGAAAATTTGGAGATGAGGGAGGATAGTAAAAAAGAGGAGACTTGGAGGTCAGGTGGACGGTGTAAAACTTGGGAGCATGAAAGGAATTGCGGGAAAGGGAATTTTTCATGAGTGTTTCTCTGGGTCATGAGTTGCATCTCCTTTGATACTCTGTGAGAGATGTGAGTAAAGACTGGACCCAGAGGAGTCCTGGGACTTTCCTGGGGCATTGCTGAATGTGCTGAATGATCTAATTTAATTTTCAGCACAATCCTGCCTGGTATGTATGTTTATCCTATTAAGGGGACATTAGGGCCTAGAGAGGCTACATGACTTGTTGAGCATCACACCAGACAGAGATCTGCCACCAGTTGCCATACTATTACCCACTGCTTTAAAGCAGTCCCAATCCTGGAGTTCAATCTGCCGTGGACACAGAGCATGATGTGCTGTTGTTAATATAAATGTATGTTTCAAACCATATATAAAAGAAATTCCAAGCTGACAGAGGATAAATAACTAGTCAAACACTAGGTTGGATTGTTGAGCTCATGCTCATTTAACACTCCTTCTGGTCCTGAGATTTGAGGCTTCTGGATAGGAACTTGGGAGTTTAGACTCAATACTGGGTTTGAGTGTTGACTCTGCCAATGCATTATGGCTGGATGATCTCAGGTAAATGACTTCCTGTGTAAATGCACGATGGCTCTCTAAAAATGAGCAATATAAGTTACAGGGTTTAGGGTAAGATGAATAGGGAATCTTTAATAATAAAAGCATACTATGCAAATCGACCAAATGAACAGCAGAATGACCGTCCAGAGGACAACCACGCTATGACATAAACTGGTGCCAGGCAAGCCAAGGTGGGTGCGATGCGATTGGTTGGGCCCCCCTGCAGGCTACTGGCCAGTGGGGTGATTGATCAATCAGGGGGCTCCATGATCGCCCCAAAGAGGGAGGCCCAGGCCACCAACTGGCGGGCTGTGGCAGGTGGGCCTATCTCTTTGGGGCAATTGATCGCAGGGCTCCAAGACTGTGAGACCTCCCCCACACCCCAGTGCAAGAATTTTGTGTGCCAGGCCTCTACTATATAAATACCATGTCACAATTCTTGGCACATAAGAATGTTTTGGTGAGATTTAGCCACTATTAGAGTTGTTCTCGGTGTCAGCATTGCTGTTAGGGGCCTTGTTGTCAACAGTGTTGTGTAAACAGTTATGATTCATGGTGTACTGGCTAAGTGTGGTGTTTTCATGAGTGTCCTTCTGTCTGGCCCATGGAAACTTAGAAAATTGCCATAAGTTGTCATGATGGAGAGAATACGGTAGAGTGAGAGCTGAACTGGGCACTGCTGCCCATTGGGGAAGGCTTAACTGCAGGGCCCCACATCACCCACTTCTCTCTTGAGAGTCTGAATGTTCTTGCTGGGTTCCAATAGGAGAAGGAAATATTTCCTTTCAGGTGTTGAAAAAGGAAAGAAAATCGACTTCCTGTGGTGTGTGTTAAGCTGGGCTTGTACCAGAACTGTGAATTTGTGTACAGCAATTTCTCAAGCTCAACATTGTTGACATTTTGGCATAGATAATGTTTTATGGTGGGAGGCTGGCTTGTGCATAGTGGGATTTTTAGCAGCACCCCTGGCCTCTACCTACTGGATGTCATTAGCACATCCCATGACATGAAAATGTTTCCGGACATGAAAATGTTTCTGGACATTGCCAAATGTCCCCCGAGTACTGCCTCCAGTTGACAATTACTGAGACAGGGGACTGAGGGCGACTCCAGATGCAGCACAGACACTCACCATTGACATAGAGACTGTCTCTGTCCAGGGTGTAGGTGCCCAGCAGGGTGATGCCGTGGGTCAACTGACTCAGCTCCTGGTACAATTCTTCTATGTTCAGTCCAGAGCCTATGGAGTTAGGATGGTAGGTGCAGATGGTGTCCACTCCAGTTGATGTCCCATCTTTCTCAGTCCTAGGTGGCAGGGTCAGAGAAATAGGACATTCAGAGACATGGTGGAGTTATATCTTGTTCAACTATTTCCTTCAAACTGACCTGCTCCCCCAAGTTTTATGGTATTCCTCTTTACTGGGCCTTGACTGGTTTCCCAAACATGTTCTCTTATGGGTGCTATTCATCTAGGTACCTTCCCACTCCATAAAGTGAATGATTTGCAGGGTTTCATCCTCAGTCAACTTCTATTATTTTGCTCCTCATCTGGGGGTCATTTGTTGTCATTGTTTCAGCTACCAGTTTTATTATCATACGGTCTTACCTACTTCTAACCGGCCAAGACTTCTCTCCTGAGCTCTATGCCATGTAATCAGCAGCCTCAGAGATGTCCTTCAGACCTCTTAGATTCCAAATATCTCAAATTAAGCTTATCATCTTCCCTCCTAAAAGCACAGAACGTGCTCCTCCTCCCATGTTTCCAGGTCCATGCCAGAGCCAGAGATGTGAGAGGCTTCTTGAACTCCTGCCATCTTTTCTCCCCATCCAAGCAATATCCAGGTCTGGTCTCTTTTAATCTTTTCAGCACCTCTGTGAGATCAATGCTGATATGATTCCCACTTTATAGTTGAGGAAACAAAGTCATATAGATGATAAAGAACTTTAAAAACCTCACAGGGCTAGTGACAGAAACAGGATGTGACTTCGTGCATTTGGATATGGAACCATTAATGCTCAGCCTTTTCTTGTCCTAAATACTATGAAAACTCCTTAGTATGCCTTTAACCCCAGCTCCAGCCTGAACTCTTGATGTTATTCACTTCTCGAAACTCATCCCACAAGTTACCCACCACTCACGCAACTACACTCCTATGTACCCATCCATCTGCTCAGCCAGTCCCCCAGTCCACCAACTTCCTTCCTTCCTTTCTTCCCTCTCTACACCTTCCTCTGTTCCTTTCTCTTCCTTCCTCCCCCTACCCCTCCCTCCTTCCTTCTTCCTTTCTGCCTTCCTTCCTCCCTCCCTTCTTTTCTTTTATTCAATTGCTATTTCCCCATACTCTACCCTCCCAATTTCACAGAACTTCTCTCATGCACTAGGATATTTTTCATATTTTCCCCATGACTTAAGCTACACCACACACTGGAATACCTTTGCCACTATTTCTTCTAGTTAATGCACACTACTTGACTGTCAAAGTCATCTTCTTCAGACAGTCCACCCAACTCCCCCAGGCTGAGCTAAAAATCCATTCGCCAGGCTCCTACGGCCCCTGTGTAGTGCTTTATCACTGTACGAACTCCATTCACATGATGACTTTAAGTCTATATGGCAGCTGAGATTCGAGAAAAGGGCCCATGACTGATTCAGTGCCCTTAGCTTCTGTTACAGGCTGTTACCTGAGATGTCTCATTTCATTTTTGCTTAATGAATCAACGCTGCATTTTTTGACCAATGAGCATGAATGCTCTGTGGATCTGCTTATCCAAATAATTGAAGACTTTTGACAGACAGTTCTTTCAGGAAGCTCTCTCTATTGCACTCAGCCAGAGGGGATGCCTTCCAATCACATCTGACTCTTGCTTTGTAGGTGTCACGTTTGTAGGTATTCACTCCAGGTTAGCTTGCCTGTGACAATGCCCTGCATATGTGTTAGGAATGGAAGTCATACCTGAGCAGGGCCAGTCGGCAGCCAGAATACAGTGGGCCAATGCTGGTGTTCTTGAACAAAGGACCAAGCTGGAAAGGAGGGAAATGGAAGTAAGCTGAAGAGACTGGTGGGATAAGGACATGGAAGGCTAGGATAGGCATTGATGGGCTCTTACCAGGTGATTCAAAGTCCTCTCAGTGGAGTTGAACTTCGCAGAGCCTGGGTGCCTCATGTCTGGTGTGTAGAGCATGTTGGTGATGGTGAAATTGAGGGTGAAAGGCACTGGGGCTGGGCCCACATCTGCAGTGGAGGAAGGAAAAGAGAGGAGACCCATCACAGGCTTATGCTGAGCTATATGTGGGAGGAAGGGATTAGTATTATCTCTCGGATCATAGTGTCCAGTTGTTGAGGCCTGAGATGTCCTATCTGGGATGCCCTCCCTCCTCAGTCAGCCAAAGTGGGAGAAGGGACCACCATGTTCGATGTATGACATCAGTTCAAAAGGGAACCTCAATTCTTTCATCCCAGAATGTTTAAAGGCTGAAAAGTAGTGGACATTTCGGTGGGACATCTGGGCCGAGACCTTTTGCCCTCAGCCCAAAATACTTGAGCTGTCACATATCCAAATTATAGGAATTACCATGAAGAAATGGTGTCTGAGCAAGAGCATGCTGGGCTGAGATTTGAAGGACAAGGAGGAACCAGACACAGCTGAGTTCCTGGAGGAAAAATGAGGCTGCTGTGGCCAGAGATTAGGGCACGAGGGAAAGAGGGGAACAGGTTGCACTGGATGGGCATTATGGTCCAGAGCATGCAGGAATTCATCAGCCACAGAATGAGGGTTGAGGTTTAATGGGACTCAGAAGTTAGACTGCTACCTGTAGAGCTGGGGGTGGGGCTCAGAAATGTTGCGGGTCCTGGAGAGAACGTGGAGGTCACCAGAGCTGAAAGAAAATACACTATGAATAAAAATTGTTGAGCCCTATCATGAAGCAATGAAAGGGTAGGGCTGTTCATGGGAACTTGCATCTCTAAGTTGGCTTAAGCTGAGGCTTCTGCTCAGCTGCAGCTACTCTGGGGTTGACAACCTGGGGGATGGGCGATACTTTCTTCCTGGGAACTAGGTTTAGGGAGGAAGGGTCCCAGAGACATAGGACACCTGGGCTCTCATTACTCACTGCTGGTGGTGGGGATCCAGTATCGATGGTTATAACCTACAGAGAAGCAAAGAAAGAGAGTATGATGGTGGGAGGAGGTTAAGAATAGGGTGAGGGGTAGAAATACAAACCTCCCTGAGTGCTTTCTCTGAGATACATCAATAAATAATAACAATAGTATTCTTCATGAGTTAACTGCATGATACCCTGATACTAATGATAATTTCATTCTCATAGTCATTAACCAGAAAGACAGTAATGATCAAAGCATTCCTAATATTATGGAGGCTTACTAAGTGCCTGGAATAATAGCAACCTTATCAAATGAATAATAGGGACAATTTTATATGAGTGTTTCCATATTTGTGTTTTATTTGCTTATTAATTATAATTTTGTCCTTACTCTTTCAATTTCTCCACTCTCCAAAGACAGCTCAATCTGTGACAATACAGTTCTCAGACTTCTGTAATATCAGATTGAGATAATACAGGAGAGAGCTAGAGTGGGAGAGAGCTTGGCTTGTGGAGAGAGCAAAGACTGGGTGTCATTCAGAGACTACAAAGTTTAAAAAGAGGAAATGGGAAAAGGAGGATTTGAATAAGTACGGTTCTGGATCATGGAACGGATCCTCTTTGATACTCTGGAAGTAATGCAAGTAAAACTGACTTCTTTTATATTCAGTGGACTGACTGGGTTTTTTGAAATGAAACTTATCTCTGAGACTGGGCCAAGTGGAGCCTTCTGATATTCAGGTTTTATTGCAATTAGCTTAGGTGACTTTTCTATTCTGAAAATGGACACTGGAGCTTAGAGAGGTCATGGCTTGCCCAGGGTCACACAGTAAGTCAAAGGCAGGGCCAGAGCTTGATAAAAGCAAGATCTGTAATTTACCAAAGCCTGCACTGGTAACTACTTCTTTTAAGTAATCTCCAAGGACTAATGGAATCCAATATAGGTTTTAATCCAGGTACTAAGAAAGCACCCACAGTAATGTAATGGGGCTACAATTAATCAAGCTTTAGTTTAAGTAGATATAGTGAGGCCCCTTGGTATGCCTTCCTGTCCTGAGGTTTGAGGCTTGTTTTTGCTGGGTTGGTCGGCAGTGTAGCCTAGTAGTTAAGGGGCCTAGATTTCAGAGTTAATTTAGGGTTTTACTTCTGACACTACCACCTACATTAATTATCTGGTCTTGGGAAAGTGGATTTCCCCACCAGGCCTGTTTTCTCTTCTGTAAGATATACATGATACCTTAGAGAAGTTGGCAGGGTTAGTAATACATAATACATATAACATTCTGCATCATAGGAATCCTCAGTAAATATCACCCTTTACTGTAGGTATTATTGTGGGTTTTCTTGCTAAGAGCATGGATGCAACGGAATTTATTGCTAAATTATTACTAACAGCTTTGTTGCTTGTTTCTCAGGTGGGTGTAATTCCAGCTGGCCCTTGGAGAATGGGTAAAAGACCACAGCTGCCATAAGGAAGTGAAAGAAGCAGATTAGTCACCGCACTGGGAACCCACTGGCTCTTGTATTGACTGCCATGGGCTTACTTTACTTTACCCTCTTCCTTCCTTGGTGTGTGCATGCTCCATTTGGGCTTCTGTGAATGGTCATTGGGATGAAGACGACTAAAATAACTTTTTTTGTTTTACCTTAAAAGGTGCTTTTTAGGTGTTACGATGGGAGAGAGCTGAGCCCCCATGGAAATTCTAGGGGTAGAGAGAAACGTGGGTACAGAGAAATGCACTCCAAGGAGATCCCATCTGGGGAGCAGAAGGAGATCCCATTGCAGCAGAGCTACTCACCATTGACGAAGAGACTAGTGCTGTCCAGGGTATAGGGGCCCAGCTGAGTGACACCACCGGTCTGCCGGCTTAGCTCCCAGTACAGCTGTTCTCTGTCCAGCCTGAAGCCTGTGGGATCTGCATAGTGGGTGCAGATCACACCCACTGTGGTGCTTGCTCCCTCCTTTTCAGCCCTGGGGAAGGAGGGACATGAATGGAGACATGAGAAGTGAATACTCTTGATCACTCTTCCCCTAGTTTTTACATCACCACTCTTCCCTGAGTTTCCTCTCTTTCTGTTTCATGGGGAGAATCCAGATTCTACCCCCACCCCGCCCTTCTTAAATGCAGAGTTCTACAGGTTCCTACAGCTTCTCCCTAGATAATGTTCTTCTTCTTGTCCCTATTATCTTTTTATTAATTGGTTGAAGCTCATTGTCTCAACTACCAGCCCCAGGACACTCTCTGTCCATTCATGAAGGTAAATACAGATGGTGTCACTCCCGTAATACATTAGTCCTGCATGGGTCATGGGGTTAGGGATATGGGACTCCAAGGGAAAAGTTCCTGAGGATCCTGGGGCCAGCCAGCACGTGGAAGGCAAAAGCAAGAGAACTGAAGGCCTTTGGGAAGGTAAGTGATCACCCCTGTGGCTGGTTGTGATACTGAGCCTGAGAGGGGGTATTTTATTTCAAGTTGGCAAATCCCAAGGCTGAGGGACACATTTTGGTCAGGCAACCAATTTGAAGGAAAACAAGTTAAGAAGAAACCAGGGCGACTGGTCAAAAAATAACTCTGTCCTGAATTTAAGCTGATCCTAAAATGTTTCACTCAAAGCAGGTGATGTACAGATAGGAAGAAAGAAGGCCTTCCTTCGTTGTCTGTGAATTCTGCTTGCTATGATCCATGCTATTCAAAACATTCCCATTTTATACCTACACTAGGAGCCCGGTGCACGAAATTCGTGCACTGGTGGGGGGTGGTCCCTCAACCCAGCCTTCCCCCTCTCACATACTGGGAGCCCTCAGGGGGTGCCCTACTGATGGCTTAGGCCTGCTCCCTGCTCCCCTTGGGGAGCGGGTATAAGCTGCAGTCTGGCCTCCCTTTGTAGGAGATGACCAGGCTAATCAGGGGAAGCCACGCTGCTGCAGCCACTGCCAGTCACCACAGCCACCAAGATGTTTCATCAACACAGACTCCATTCCCTTCACCATGAAAAAATGACAACTTTCTTTAGGCATTTTCAATATGTGTCTTTTATAGGATATGACATTTCTTTCTTTTTTTATCCTCACTTGAGGATGTATTTCCATTGATTTTTAGAGAATGTGGAAGAGAAGGGAAAAACAGAGAGAAATATCAAAGTGAGAGGAACACTTTGATTGGTTGCCTCCTGCATGAGCCCTGACCTGGGCCCCAGCCAGGGAGGAACCTGCAACCTAGGTATATGCCCTTGGTCAGAATTGAATCTAGACCCTGCAGTCAGCAGGCTGAGGCATTATGCACTAAGCCAAACCAGCTAGGGCAGGATATGACATTTCTTAGCCCTCCAGCAGTGGACCTTCATTTTTTTTTCTCTAGGAGTGTAGTGGAAAAACCCTAGATCACCTTTTTGGATTCTTATTACCCAAGTTACTAAGAATATTACCAGTGGCATACAGGGAACTTAGCCAATGAGTGGTAAGAAAAGGTATTTCTTCTGTAGTTCACTCTGATCACCAGCTCCACCCCTGCCCCTCCAATCCCAGCTCCACCCCTGCCCAGGCCTGTAACCTCTGGCTGAGGATGCAGGCCTGGGCAGAAGACCCCCAAGCCCCTCTGATTGCTGGCTTCACAGAACCCAGGCCTCTGCAATCACTGGCTCTGATCCTGCCCCCTGCCATTGCCGGCTCTACCGTTGCCCCACTGGCAGCCTGTGGCCAAGGCTACAGGCCTGGGCAAAGGACCCCCAGTCTCCTGCATTGCTGGCTCCCATCTATGCCCAGACCCCTGCGATCAAAGGCTCTGCCCCTGCCCCTCCAATCACTGGCTCTGCTCCTACCCAGGCCCTGAGATTGCCAGCTCCACCCCTGCCCCACTGCACCCACTACAGGCTTGGGCAGGAGACTCCCAGGCCCCTGCCATTGCCGGCTCCACCTTTGAGTCTCTGGCCAAGGCTTACAGGCCTGGGCAGGGAATCCCCAGGCCCCTCTGATCACCAGCTCTGCCCCTGACCAAGCCCTGAGATTGTGGGCTCCACCCCTGCCCCACTGCAACCTCTGGCCAAGGCTGCAGGTCTGGGCAGAGGAGCCCTGGACCCCTGCTTTGCCAGCTCCATCAGTGCCCAGACCCCTGCAATTACAGGCTCCACCCCTTCCCCTCAGATCGCTGGCTCTGCAGAACCCAGGCCCCTACAATCTCCAGACTTGCCCCTGCCCAGGCCTGAGGCCTCTGGCCCAGGCCTAATGCCTGGGTAGGGCACCCTCAGACCCTTCTGATCACTGGCTCTGCCCTTGCCCATGCCTGAGGCCTCTGGCGAAGGCCTCTGGCCTGGGCAGGGGACCTCCAGCTCCCTCTGATTGCCTGTTCTGCCCCTTGGGCCCCCTGCCTCCCCCACTACCTGCCTGGCTAACAGGCCTGACCACTGCAGTGGCGGGGCTAAGCCAGATTGGGCGTTGCCATCTTGTGGCTATGGGTGCTGCCATCTTGTGGCTAAGGGGGTGGCATCCTTTGTGATGGAGTGATGCCTAATTTGCATATTTCTCTCTTATTGGATAGGATGTGGCTATGGGTGCTGCCATCTTGTGGCCATGGGGGCGGCCATCTTTGTGGTGGAGTGACACCCAATTTGCATATTACTCTTTTATTAGATAAGATAGTGTCCCATAGCAGTTCTCAAAGTGTGGCCCAAGGACCTCTGGTGTTCTCAAAACTATTACAGGGAGTCCATCAAGTAAATAACATTTTCATAATAATCCTAAGACATTATTTTTACATTCATTTTCTCAGGAGTATACAGCGACATTTTTTTTCCAGCGGCTATGAGGTGAAATATTGTAAAAAATCGAATGCAGAAGCAGATATCCTGGTATCTTCTACTAAGCCACATAATAAAAGGATTTGCAAAAATGTAAATGATGGCCCTCTTCTCGTGCTTCTTTTAGGAGGAATTGGGAGATATAGTTATTGTTTATAAAAATATTTCATTTATATTAACACTAGGGGCCCGGTGCACAAAAATTTGTGCACTCGGGGGGGAGTCCCCCTCAGCCCAGCCTGTGCCCTCTCACAGTCTGGGACCCCTTGGGGCATGTCCACCTGCTGGCGTGCTTGGCCAGCCTAGGTGAGGGGCTGATGGCTGTTTTCAGGCTGGCCAAGCCCCCCAGTGGAGACCCTCACCCCATGGGGGTGTGGCCAGCCTGGGTGAGGGGCTGGGGCCATTTTCAGGCTGTCCACAGCTCCCATTGACCCAACATCCCAGCGAGGTTGGTTGGAATCAGGTTTTTGGGGTTTATTTATCTTCTATAATTGAAACTTTGTTGCCTTGAGCTGAGGCCTAGGCAGGCAATGAAGCCTCCTGTTTGCTTCAGCTCCATGGCTTCTATAATTAAGACATTGTTGCCTTGAGGAGAGACCCAGCTGGCCTAGGCAGGCAGTTTACTCCATCGCTGGTGCAACAGAAGCCTCCTGTTTGCTCTACCTCCGTGGCTGTTGGCCGCCATCTTGGCTGGGTTAATTTGCATACACCACTCTGATTGGCTGGTGGGCATGGCTTGGCTTGTGGGCGTGGTTTAGGTGTCTCAGAATGAGGGTCAATTTGCATATTACTCTTTTATTAGATTAGATATAATAGGTTTATTATTTTAATGAATAAATTGTTTTAATTTCTAGCACAGTTAATATGGGCAGATATAACCCAAAAGTCTAAAGACTCTTTTTAAAAATGAAAATGGTTGCCCTAACTGGTTTGGCTCAGTGGGTAGAGTGTCGTCCTAAGGACTGAAGGGTTCCAGGTTCAATCCCGGTCAAGGGTATGTACCTTGGTTGCAGGCACATCCCCCGTGGGGCGTGTGCAGGAGGCAGCGGATCAGTGTTTCTCTCTCATCAATGTTTCTAACTCTCTATCTCTCTCCCTTCCTCTCTGTAAAAAGTCAATAAAATATATTTTAAAAAAATAAAATAAAAATGAAAATGGTTGAGCCAGGGAGGTCAAGGCCTGCCTGTATTGTGGTTAAAAGCAGGAACTCCAGAACCAGAATACCAGGTTCTAATCCTAGCTCCCCTAAGCATGCAACTCAACTACTCTGCAAGGCCAGACAGTAATTATATTGTTGTGAGGATGAATGAATGAAAAAGTATAAATCACTTACATTTATTGGATGGCATATACTATGAGCAGTATGACTAATGTTATTGATTTCCCCATAGTATGGAGATATGGGGACAGGTGTGGTGGGCTCATCTTATTAGAGGACACTGGTCTATAATACATCAGCAATCTCTCCTCACCGAGTGATGTGAGTAGAGAACCCCATCTCTTTGGCAGAATGACTTGAATTGGCTGGATGGAGTAGCCTACAAAGAGACCATAGGGTCATTAAGTGTTCAGGATAGGGTCCTGAGCTCATTGACCTCGGATGACACCAGGTATGGATGTAGGCAGAAAAAAGAAGACAGTCCATTTCTGCAGAGTTCAGGTACATTTGAGAATTTTAAGATGACAATATATCCTGCTGGTACTCAACATATGATTTGTTTTTTTTTCCTTTGTTCAGTAAGACTTACTTTGGGAAATCCTTATCTCTTTTCAGGGAATAAACTGCAGAGCTTCAGTTTTTCTTCTATAGTGTAGATATAAACTGGGACAGGGAGAGTGTCAGGGACTCTGGGAACACAGTTGGTAAAAATGCTACACTGGCTGGTACTACAAGATCCCATTAATTGAGGGTTCACAATGATGCAGGCATCGGGATGAAGGACTAACAACTCCAAGAGTAAGACATTGTTATTATCACCATTATATAGATAGTGTTATTGAAGAACAGAGAAGTTATGTGACTTGCCCAAAGTCACACAGCTAGCAAATGGAAGAACCGGCATTTTGATACACTGTGCTACACTGCCTCTCCGCAAAGGCCCAAGGGACTGTGGTTGACCAGGGTGTAGAGGGCCAAGGAAAGAAGTAGGTTTTCTGTAAGTACTGAAGAGGAGGTCTTACCTGAGCAAGGTCAATGTGCAGCCAGCATAGAGGGATCCGATGCTGTTCCGGAACAAGGGCCCCAGCTGTGAAGGCATGAGAGGCAGATGAGCAGGCGTGGCCAAGACAGCAGGGTGTAGCAGGGTTGTAGAAAGTGAGAATTGTTGGGGGGCTCTCACCAGTTGCTGCAGGTGCCTCTCAGTGGCATTGAATATCTCAGAGCCCAGGTTTCCCATGTCCTCTGTGTAGCGCAGGTTAGTGATGGTGAAGTTGACAATAAAAGGCATCAAGAAAGGAACTGCAGCTGCAGGGAGGGGGAGAGTAAAGTGAGGCCCATCCTGGATCAGGCCTGGGGCTGAGGGAGGCAGGGCTCTGAGGACATGCCTTAACTTCAGTGCTGAGCTGGGGCCTGGCCTAGGTGACCTTCTTGAGACACCTCGTGTAGCAGTCACTGTCCAAGACTTCCTCACACAGGGTAGCCAACCATCATTTCCCCAGGATCATGTGGGTTTCTGGGATGCAGACTTTGTAGAAGGGCAAACGGAGCAAATGGAGAGGAGATGGGCACCCTGTTCCTCCTTCCCCTTGACTCTTACTATCTCAGCATAGGCCAGAACCGACATCTCTTTGTCTTGGGGAGATCATCAGGCCCAGAGAGCATCCCTCTAGCAATGACAGGTGG
Organism: Murina feae; assembly: GCA_004026665.1. Taxonomy (NCBI): domain Eukaryota; kingdom Metazoa; phylum Chordata; class Mammalia; order Chiroptera; family Vespertilionidae; genus Murina; species Murina feae. The sequence goes on along the minus strand of PVJC01011545.1, from coordinate 329 downwards.
GAGCTGGATGATAAGCACCCCAGCTCCCTCACCCTCTTATGGGATGACTCTAAGGTGTATGTTGTATGCATTCACCCTTCCGGCCTTCAGAGCAAGCTTCTGTGGTTGAAGCCTCCCAGTTTGTGGTACTTGGTTATGGCAGCTCTGGGAAACCAATAAACCAAATGACCCAACAATTCCTTTTTTAGTATAGTAAGTCCTCATGTATCATTGTCAATAGGTTCTGTGACTTTAAGTGAAACAATGTACAAAACAACCAATCTTACATAGGCTAAGTGATATAAAAAAGAGTTAAGTTCATACAACATCTCATCAATGTTATAATGAAA